>JPKC01000095.1:0-49654 GCA_000750925.1 Pseudogymnoascus sp. VKM F-4518 (FW-2643) | reverse complement strand
ATTAGAACTGGCTGAGAGCTCAGCAATGCTTTCAGTAGCAAGTCTGAGATACGACGAGGCACGCAGTCCAAAACCACGGCCAAGCTCGACCAAAAACATAACTGCTGCAGCTTGTATAGATGTGATTGATTTGTCATCTGGATCAAATCCAGTAAGAAATGCTTCAGAAAACTGTATACCGAGCTGGTCAGGGTTCAACTCGCTTTCTTCCGACTGGGTATGGAAATGACAGGCCAGTGCACACATGGCGTTGACAAGCGGAGATGAGCAGTGCCGTGAATTACGTCCTTTGTACGATTCGACAAAGTGGGCCTCGCTGAAGAGTGTGGATATGGGATGGACCCAAGCGAAGTAGAGTTGGAAGAGGTGATCGACCACAGTCGGCTTATGGGTCACAATCGTCCAAGCGAAACCAGACTGGATTTGGGTTCTAGGTTCGTGTTCGGAGCCTCCGACGATCGAGGTGGGAGACCCTTTGGGCGAAACGTTATCTAGTTGTTCTACCGGCTGGCGACCCTGGCTTTCGACAATGCTCTCGAAGCTATCGCCGGGTGCTTTGTCGCCGGACTGCAGCGCCTCAATGACGCGCTCGTTCAACTTATTTTTTGCGCGGAGCTCGTGAATTTGTTTCATCAACTCTTCCTTGGCATGCTTGATGTGGACTTCGTAGACGCAAGGTGTCGTCTCTGCTCTGGTCGTACAGCGCAAACACGGCTTATTCCCATCGCACTACAGACGTTAGCTTTGCGACAGGCACAGACTCTGTAAATCCAAGGGAAGTCCATAGCTGGATTCAAGGGTAGCAGGTTACACAATGGCGACGGTTCTCACACCTTTGCTCTGCCTTTCTTGCAGTTTAGACACGCGTTCCTGGTAATGGATTCCGGTACTCGCCGCCGTTTGGAGAGTAAAGGGGCCAGGTTGCGCCCCTTGTCGTCATAGTGCTTAAGGCGAGGGTCAGAGGTTGTGGATTCAATCGTCGGCTGACTAGGATTACTTGCGGAGGCACTGCTATCCGCCACCGACGGTCTGATAGTTCGGAGAGAGACTTTCTCCAAAGACTCGGAGGCAGCTTGGATACGGATATCTCGGTGCCGACGCTCGCAGTGGGTAGATCGTGACTGGGGCGAGACAGAGGACCGCGCCACAACGTCGACCGAGGGCTTCATAGCTCGGACGGGGGAGTTATGGAAGGGATTGGGCTCTTTTGACGAAATGTGAGACCCGCGATGTTGAGCTTTTATATGGTACCTCAATGCACGCCTCTTGTTTTCGCTCCCTTTTTTAGGGAATCCGGTGTCTGGATACCGATGACGTCGATGGGATGTTCGGCTTCCCAAATACACTCACACAAGGTTGGGCCCCATTTTAATTAGGTTAACGCGTTACTGCATTTAGTAAAGCGGACCGCGGCTAATGCCTTGATGTACTCCTACAGTGCCCCACTCCAACCTCATGTCATCATCTTCTCTTTAAGTCATCACTCGTTGTTGCCTCTCCTACAACTTGCCAAATATCATCTCTCCAAATTTCCAAAAAGCTCTGCTTCTCAGTACAGTAACAATTGAAATAGGTGTCAGGTCCGAACAGTTTGATGTTTAAAGTTTAGCAGACATTTAACGCACTAGTACTATTATGACAAGCTAATCTTGCGTCACGGTATCGCACGTGATATGCAGATTGCTGCCGCTGGTTATGTGACTCTGCGAGGGCCGTCATGCTCGCAAGTGTGTGAGGGTGACCCTTTCCGAGCACCGACCCCCGGAGCTGCAGCATCTGCCGGTGCATCTTCTCGGCCTCTTCGAACTTGCCTGCCTGGTACGAAATATTTGAAACAAATGAACGCCGCGCCCCGACTCGTGGTAAACTTTAATTGCATACAGTTTGAATCGCAATCGTTAAGAGGGGGAAAGGCTATTGCCTCCACTTTATTTCCGAAATGTTGAATTTTCTCGTGCAGAAAATAATATTTGTAATGTCATTCTATATTATACAAAACAACCTAACTGCATAAATAACTCCGATAGTCAAGCACCTATCTTCATGCCATAGTGGAGGGCTAGCTTTACTATGTACCTGTTAACTATTCATAATTGGTTTCTTGCAGGCGAATCTTCTTGCTTCGTGCTCGAGTCCGTACAACATAGGGCCGCTTTCTATTCCCTGGCAGGCTGATTGGGATATCCCTACGGCGCTGGAGCCGGCAACTGCAATCCGACTGCCGTGGCCCCATAACCGTACTCTGATGATTCGGTGACCCAAATTTGGCGTTCAGGTTTTGTCGCTTTATGAACCAGTCGATAGGGTTTGGGAACCCACTTATACGTCGATGGTTCAGTCTGTTAAATCTAAGGTAGATGTCGGCTTGATCAGAAGAATGGCGGACTTGAAATGCTACCAGCTTTGTATAGAGTCCACAAAGCTTGCAAATATCGTTGTTGCTGATATAGCCGAGAGATGTCCCATGATTGAAGAACTGCGCGTAAGGATAATCCGAGATAAGTCGCCGTATAAACCTAGGGCTGTCGGGGCTTCTAGAGAGTATTGAACCGTAGCAGATGTAGAACGGCCCGTCGTCGACTAAAGCTCTATCAAGCTCAAAAAAAAACGTTACTCCTTTGAATGCTCTAACGATCTCCATCATATCCCCTTGGTGGCTCATAGTTTTTTGATAGAGAGAGTCCATACTGTCAATGTCGTCGATACTAGGTTCCTTGCCCTCTAATGGCAAATTCAGACGGAAGTGATTTGTTTTTGTTTCTTCGTCTAGCCCATGCCAGTGATCGTCCCAGCTGTTCTGCCCATTCAAGGATAATGATTCCATTGATGCCCGATATAAACGGGATAAAGCGCCGTCCAGGAAGAGATTCCGGAAGTTTGATGCAACTGGTGACAAGGGCTTTCGCTCGAATCCGTTGCCAATGGAAAGGACAATGTCACATTCGCCATCTTTCCATTTTCGTGAAACCGCATATTGCCCTGGCCGGACTGGATTATTATTTCTCAGACCTCCATCTTGAAACGAGCCATAGGAATGAAGGCGCTTTGGTTTAAAGATCCTAAAACAGTTAGCTTCTCTGCGTTAGCTATTATTGTACTAATACACCTTACGTAGGTGCTGCGCTAGTGCATCTCGCCCTGGCTATATTAGCAACTGTATTTGTGATGATAGTTTGGTCACTTACGCCTCCCAAATTAGTATCTCACCCTTATCGCTTGTAGGTGGAAGATGTTTATATCCTGAAATATTAACAATGATGCTGCAATAAGGGTAGACAAACTTACTTAAATTAGATGTCGGCTTTCCTTCAGTGTAGTAATTAGAGATGAGGCACAACGTTGCATCGGATAATGTGGTTGCAGTAACTGCAATGAGGCACAATGTTGCATCAGATAACGTGGTTGCAGTAACTGCGTATTTCATGCCCGACGGCCTAGCTGTATGGAACATGGGAGTGGTTCCATAGGCCTCTTGAAGAAACTTTTCCAAAATATCTGCGTCATAGCGGCCGCCCGAGATGCGCATGATCCATGAAACCCATGAACAGAGAGATATCCAGGACCAGATGGAAAACCTAGCTTTTGCCTTGGATGCGAAGATAATCTTTGCAAACTTACAGAAGAATGTTAGGCATTGGTCGGGGGTCCAGTTTTTTCCAAATAGTCCCAAATTGATGACACCGCCTATGATACGTTAGCACCTAGTGATAGCAGTGTGATAGGCACTATACCAGTACTTGTCCCTATGGAAAAGTCGGCGTTCTCTTGTACTGGACGTTCTGGATCTAGGGCTTCTTGTAGCTTCTGAATAAACCCTATGGTCACTACACCTTTAGAACCCCCTCCGTCTGTAGCAAAGAGCCTTATTCGGCATGTAGGGGGTACAAGCCGAGCTTGAAAGATGATCTCTGTTGGACAGAAAAGACACTGAGTGAGTTCATAGTGATATTCAAGCCCCTTTGACGGTGTACCGAAGATGCACACACAAACGTCGCAGATGGCGTGGCCACACTCTAAGAGGTGTTCATTTGTCCTTTGAAGGCAGCCGATGCAGCTGAGGGGTAGTTTCAACATCTTGCACTGTTCGCTGTTTCGCTCTAGGCTCTGCCGACGTAGGGATGATGATGACTCAGAACCATACTTCATTAGAGAGAACATAGATATCATGCTCGCCTCAATATCTGCACATACTAAATTAGTTGAGAGTTGTTGTGAGTCTAAGTACCCTCGGATACCCAGTATACATGCTTCCCGATAGAGAACACGAAACACCTCGGAAGGACTAAACACTGATCTCCGTTAGCATAATGGCAATCCCCCTGACAAGAGCAATACTAACTGTGCATATCGGGCGGGAAGGCGTCCAAGACAATCGCCGAAGCTATAAACTCCCATGCAAAGTGGTTAGGCAGCTTCTTATCGGCCAATACGCTCATAAAGGACCTCAAGTGCTGTGGGAAGTTTGGCGAGACTTTGAAGTCGTCTCGAGAGGCATGGATAAAACTAAATGTGCTTAGTGGCGACTTGGCGAAGTTTTGTAAGGCCAGGTCAAAAAATGCTGCAATGTGCACCATGGAGAACAGGGTGTGAGTATTTACTCGCGCGGCACGTTGAAGGCGGATTTCTTCCTTAAGGACCTGTTCAAGAGCGCTGAAATGCCCTCGAGGCGTATGGCCACTTGCCCCCAACACATTGATCACGTTGAGAGACGAGAAAGAGTCGGAGAATCCAGGGTGAGAGAGGAGCTTCAACTGAAGACGCAGAGCCTCTGACGCAAAGTCATCGCCGGAAATATTTGCGACTATGAGCAGTCGAGGGCGTATATGGTGTTCCAAGCTCGATGCTGGTCCAATGGTTGCCCAAGTGATTAGTGTCTCTGCCACAGCATCGAGACCACCATAGTCTTGCGCGAATAAGCATAGGACGTCCGTAAAGAGCGACAGAAGCCTCGCGTGAACATGCTCAATAAATTGTTGACGCTGTGGTCCGTTGCACTCGTCGCTAGGCCAGGAGACGTGATGATTGCTAGTGTCATGACAGGTTTGCTTACCCCGAGGCTTCGCCTGTGGGTAGTCGGGAACACTTTCCGCAAGCAAGACGGGATGTTCTTCGTCGGCGGTAGTTGAATCAATACATATGTTGGCTATGCCAAACTTTCGGCAAGTGGCCACCTCATTCTGTGGGTACAAGGCTCGGAGCACTTTGCTCTTCAAGGTTTTACCGATGAAAAGGACGATGGAAGGATACTGAGCTGCGGGCGAGGGCAATGCGTTTGCAATGTTATTCAGCCGGTTCCCGTATTGAAGAACAAAACTGGTGTGATCTTCCCGAATGCGTAGCCATTGGAAATGGTTACATGGAGGCATAATAACATATGAGTATGATATTCGAAAATCTTCTGTCCAACTATTGGGTCTAATTCTTGGTTTTATCTAAATATGTGATGAAAAGCTAATTGATCCATCCATGAGATGGTATATGACATTCAGATGGATCACACTATGGACCACCCACGTTATGGACCACCCGCCTTGCGGGTGGTCCATAGTCATTTCAATGATCCTCTAATACGGGTGACTGGGTGGTCCAATATGTCGAACGGGTAAGGATCTTGGCACTCTAATTAATAGCCTTGCTCCACTTCATTCACGTGATAGTGTTTTTACGATTATGTACTGAGTGGCAAACTTTATTACAATTCAGATCTTATAATTCTTGTCCTAGGTAACCTTGCAACACGTAGTATTAATATCTAATGGCGTATGAAGTCCCCTAAACTACTCCTCACTATATATCTCTTTCCGTGGTGGGCCATCTAAAGTAGCGGCAATATACAGCGGTGAAATGATAGGGCTCTCCAAAGCCGGCCTGATACGGCTTGGTGCAGGGGTCGCTTCGGTGTATTGTGGAGGTGGGCGATCTCGACCGGAAGAAAATTTAGACGTCAACCGCTCCCAGATGTCGAAAGATTTTCTTCGGATTCTTGTCCTTTCTTGATCGAACTGATCCCTCTTTACCCAGATGATGAGACACATTGCCAGACTGGCTATAAGTCAGCGAGGAAGTGAAATATCACGACAGATTAACTTGCCTTTCGTTTCCTTTGTTTTTGTTGGTATCTATAACTTTGATTTTTTTGATTCGACTCTAGATCTCTACAGTGGTGGGACAGTAGCTAACCTTAAGAGTTAACCCTCTGCAATCTGAAAGTCATATTTAGTTCCACCCATTTATCCAATTCTGCAGGTGGTCCAGATGATGTCCCCGGCCTCATCGGATGGTCTTTTGTGGGTCCACAGTAGCCAGGTCTACCCAAAAACCCCCCGTATATGATACAAAGCCTGTCGCCCTTGAGCTCTATCTTTCACATCAGACGCCTACGCAATATGACTTCGGTGAGATAGTTACTTTGACTAATTGGCAATACCTGACTCGTCTTGATAGGAAATATCTCACGTTGTCAACTATGGGAAGCAAACAACTACTATGGCGGAGGAAACAGCGACGATGGAGAAAGAATCGGCGATGGACGGTACGGCAATGGATGACGCTATGCGAACGCCAAAGATGAAGAGCATTAATGTCGCAGATGCATACGACTGGAAGCATCTGGCAGCTACCTCCGAGAAGGAAGTCTTAATTGCGCAAGCTGGACTTGAACGTGAGAGACGAAAGAATCGGCGACTTGAATCCCAGCTTGGCCAGAGTGCTGTTGGCTGGGCAGACTCTAATCAACACTGCCAAGCTCTATTAAACTCAAACTATGTGCTCTCTCAAGAACTTCAGCGGTTAAGGTTCACGAATGAGGCTTTGGAGGCGGTTATTCAAAAGCTCTTCATGGCAACCAGACCAAGAGAAGACGACAAAAGAATAGCTTCTGGTTATGTGACAGTCTAATCAACTACTTGGCATAGACTCTATGGTTAAATAATTAGTTCTATTTATAAGTTCGTAGATTAGTGCCTAATTTATGCCTCCATCAAGTTCCTCCGAGCTGGTTCATCAACTCGAGCCCGTACGATAACGGCTTCATGAATGTGACCCCCCTCGGAAAATACAACTACATGCTGATAGCGGTAGCTGGTAAGTTGAGAGTCTTGAGTTGTAACTTCTACCATGTCAACAAAGTGATATCCGCATTCATATGGTCAGGCGTATCTCGGGGGCCGAGGCATTCGGGGGTATCTTGAGCTTGATGTGGTACCGTGGTATACACAGCACCTTGATAATTACAGCACTGAGAGTGATATGGTACCCACTAAGAAACTGTACTGTACATAATGTGGTGCCGTATTTCTAACGGTACCGAAAATATGACAGTACCTGATTTATCACAGTGCTTTATCTCCAAAGGTGCCGAGAACATTACAGTACCTAATATATCACGGTGCATTACCTCCAAAGGTGCTGAGAACATTACAGTACCTAATATATCACAGTGCATTACCTCCCAAGATACCGTGTTCGCAAAGGTACTGAAAACATTATCCTACGTGAAATAACACGGTGCCATAATGTGGTTGCGTATTTTATCAGCTCGCGGTTTATCATCATAATTGAGTAATGAATATATAAATGCTAGCAATCGAACGAGATGATATTGCCAACAGTTTGCAACCGTACTTTTGTGCATTTAAAATAATGACGTTGCTCTTGAACTATAGCTCCAAACCTTTCGCCCACCGTTTTTATATTATCCGTATCTCTTCTCACTACCTTCTTTTTCATATATTCCCTCTTTTCTATAACCTCATCCTCACCCTTATGGGCAGTATTACTTTAACCATTATGTTGATTGACTTCTAGTTTGGCCAAATTCGATGGCAGGTAAATGTTTCAATATTAACACATCCCGCTGTTTATTATTAGCTCGAGTTCTGTTATGTTTTATGGCTCGCTTACCTGGAGAATTTCGCGGCCAATACGAGCGGAGAAAGACTTCACACCCGACTGGTCCGGATCTGACGCTGAAATCAAGCTGTTCTATTCCTCGAAGGGGGCGACTGGTTTTAAAGCTGGAATAGGTCCGATTACCTGGGGATACAACATTCCATCGATATAGCAATGAGATATCGCCATGCTTAAATGTATGGCCGGTACCTAAAGGACGATTAAGTTTTATACACAAAAGAAAACGAGTATTATATGCCTACAATTCAGCCCTGTCCATATCTGAAGTTCGATTGGAGAGTTGGCATAAGTTGAAGAGTTGCCATAAATGGAAGAGTTTCTATAGATCGAAGAGTTGCCATGGATCGAAGAGTTGCCATGGATCGAAGAGTTGCCATAGATCGACCACTTGGCAATCGTACTATTGAGAAAAGAACTTGTAGCAAGCCAAGCGAAGATTGCAACTGAGTATACTAGATACACCCTCATGTTGCAAATAATATGTTTAATATTCCTAATGACTGCTGTTGAGAACAAGAAGAAGTGCACGGAGCGTATTTAGAGAACAGTGAGAAAATGCATTTTTCTGATACCTCGTAGCTTTATGTTTCGCGATGGTCACCCAACGATCTTCCATGTCACTAACCATCCACCCAATGATCGCCCACCCAATGATCGCCCACCCAATGATCGCCCACCCAATGATCACCCACCCAATGATCACCCACCCATTTATCTTCCACCCATTGATCTTCCACCCATTGATCGCCCATCCAGCAGTGATCTTCCACCCGATCGTCTACCTTAAATCTGGCTCTTGCTTCTCTTACTTCTTGGCTCGTCGTTGTCGGACCCTTCTGTGGATCCTCTCTGCGCGGACATTACTTCCCGCAGCCCTTTCTCCAACCGTGAATTCTCAATCCTCAAAAATTCGTTTATGCTTAGCTCTTTCGTCACAGCCTTTTCCAATTCTCTCGATGTGGCTAACTTGGTAAGTATAGAGTGATAATGCAGATAGTTATGGACATGTCGTACCTTTCATGCTTTCAAGGGCATGCTCTACATAACTGTAGTTTGATTGCAGTATGTCCACCCTTTCTGTATGATAATCAGCAATTGTCTCCAAATAATGAAGGGACTAGCGCACTGTAAAGTTTTTTGTTTTCTGCTTCGAACCAGTTCGTGCGTTCTATGCGGTTAGCCTATGTATAGATGATAAGAGGATTACAACTCTACCTTGCAACTTGTTGATTTCCACCCGTAGCTGCCCAGCATACTCTGCGATAGGTTAAGGTCATGGGTGGTTTTAGAGGTGAACGGTACATACGGACTGCGCCCTCCATCATAAGAGGCAATATATCCAAGAGATCGTTTGAGATAGTTGCACTGCTGAGGAAACTATTTTGTTTTATATCTCTGAATGTCTTGTATAGTGCTGTACTAGCATGAGATACTCTGCAATATAATTTGGGCTTTTGCGTACTGACCTCGAAGTTGAGTTATCCGAGTATCTTCTCCAATGAATTGAATTGAATCCTAGCCACGTTAGTTCAGGTCACAACGCGTGGTCCTTAACTAACTGGTTGAGCCGTGAGGTCAATAACTCCTGGTAGACTGCGCCCTTCACAGGACTCGAGGATCTCAGCAGCTTCGCCACTACGAGCATCGTTTGGCATGGCAGCATTGGTTTCGATGCTGGTTTGAGGATGGTTTTGAATAACTGAATAATCGGCATTCTGCTCAGTTGACTCCATGATTTTCAGTAGGTTGCAGTGAATGGGTTGAAGGGAACGTTTTTGAATGGGAATTCTGAGTCGCTTTCCCCTTTATACCTTTCGGTCTGCATTAGCTCTGCCTCGCTTGGTGTGCCCAAAGGGACCTGGATTACTAGGGTCAATTGGCTGCTGTGGATAAGTACTATGGGCCTTCAGTCATCCCTTGTTCCTCCTATCGACCACCCGAGCGAGCAGGGTCCATCTCATTAAGGGGCTCACATATATCATAACCTTTGCGACGAGCCACCATCAATAGCATATTATGTGCTATTCTTTTTCGCAGAC
Source organism: Pseudogymnoascus sp. VKM F-4518 (FW-2643) (assembly GCA_000750925.1). Lineage (NCBI taxonomy): Eukaryota > Fungi > Ascomycota > Leotiomycetes > Thelebolales > Thelebolaceae > Pseudogymnoascus > Pseudogymnoascus sp. VKM F-4518 (FW-2643). The sequence goes on along the minus strand of JPKC01000095.1, from coordinate 39,704 downwards.
CGATTTGGACTTTTGCTGAAGTCGAAGCAACATGGATCAAACTGTATCACCGCGGCCCTTACGCAAAATGAAGGCTAAGGTTCTCAATTCCTTTCAAAGACATCTAAAGAAAGACAGTAGCACTGTTATGAATTCGTCGCGCGTAAATCGAACAGCATCTGCACAGCCAACTAAAATGTTTGTCATAAAATCAGGGAGCCCTTGGGGGGACTATGACTACATCAAGCGACTCGGCCAGACTATTCTGGTAAGACAGAGGTCGTCGTACTTCAGACTGGCCAATATGCAGGAATCCCCGGCAAGCAACTTCATCCAACAGACTCAGGTACTCGCCAGAGTATCGCATCCGAACATTGCCAGCATCTACGACGTGTATTACTATGTTGATAAGATTCTACTCGTTACAGAGCATCTTGATATATCCCTCGATCAGTTAGATTTTCAGTCATATGAATTAGAAGAATGGGAGATGGCTACTATAATTGCCGAGGTGGGAAGCCTTATGCCATGCCATTTTATTGCTGACAATTTCAGGCTCTGAAAGGCTTGACCTATATCTACTTCATGAATATCTCTTGTCAACATCTCAAAATGGCCAATTTTAGCCTTTCAGTTAATGGGACGATTAAATTGAGTCAGTTGTCCTTAATTATAATGATTATTAATGAGCTAATAGTCTGCTGAAGGGTTAGGTCTCGAAAACGTGGTACATCGCGAAGTAGAAAACCCAATGTTTGCACCAGTCCTGCTGGAATTACCTGTCCTCGAGGAAATAATTGGAGCTATGACTATTTCTCGTTATCACACGTCAGCCGATCAGGGATGCTCAAAGGAAGCTCTCAGTTTTTTATCTTGGTCAAGATCAGGTTCTCTACAGAATCTACTTGATGTAAGTAACGATCCAATAATAAAACTGGGTATGTCATAACAGAAATAGCATTCTTTCCTGAGAAAAGCTGTATCACCAAGAAAACTGATACCTCGCATTCGATTTACTCATGAAATGGGAACCTCAATGATAAGAACTGACAATGGTTTGTCGCGTATAGAATGTCAGTAGATAATAGGATTTGAAGATATAGATGCAAAGTCTATTTTTGTGCTTTCCATTATCTGCATAAACTGTGCAAACTATGAGCCTGAACCCGTATGTCGTGGTCTACCAAACCCTGGTAACGGGTATTCCAGCCATCCCTGCGGCGCATCCACCCCGTCATCCCATCTATGGTAGTGGTTGTATTATCTTCACTGGTGTTTTATTGGGTGGTCGATTTTTACATTGAGGTGTCTGGGTGTTAAAATGCTTAAGTGGAAGAATAAGTATAATCTTGCTTCCCGGCGGATTTGAATTCATGTTAATTTCAAGAACCCAGAATCATTCTCTACCAACCCGAGAGGCAATAAATCCCAGCTAAAAGTAATGGCAGTTTATCGTTGCCCATTCCCACAATGTGGGAAGCTGTTTCCAAGGGTGCACCACTTGAAGAGACATCAAACAATTCACACAGGTGAAAAGCCATACACGTGTTATGACTGTCTCAAGCCAAAAGGTTTCAGCCGAATTGATAACCTAAGAGTACATAAAAAACTACATTCAAAGAGCAGCAGCAGATATTATCGTCCGAACCATGTGTCTAGCGCTTCGGAAGAGGACAAGGAAGCACTGATCACAAAGATGGACACGCATACCCCGCCGGTTATAATCGAAGGCAAACCCGATCTAGAGCACTGGATGAACGCATGTGCTTATGATACCACAAGCAACAGAGTAGACTGGACCCAGTTACTCAGTTGGGACCCACTTTGGACTTAGGTGGTACTGAATGCACAGGACTTCAATTGTCTGTATTTCTGAAAGGGGCCAACATTACGTTGTTGCTGAGGCTATAGAGCGAAGAATTATATGATATATTCAGTTCATAATTTGTAGGCTAAACTGGCTGAGCTGAAACTGAAAAGATGCATTGATGCTCAACTATTCCTCTTATTGACTTTGTGCAAATAAGTGCGCGAGACTTTTGCCAATCATAGTTCTTCTTCTGACGTAACTTCGCTTGCTTCTTTGTGAGGTAGGGTATCAGCTGCCTGGTTAGGCCCCAATCTGTTGGATGGTAAACTTTTAGGGGTTCTCTCATGAACCCGCCGGTACTTATTACCTTGCTGTACACGAAGATTGTTTTTACTGCCGAGTGATGTTACCACGACTACTATTGTGCTAGTAATGGACAACGTATTATAACAGTCGTGCCAGAGAAAGTGCTGCCCTTGCAGTGTTGATAGATGCTTTCCAGCATCTGCTATAATTCGAGCCTGCTCATTCACCAGATCCTTTAAGTATGGAGTTTCAGAGATAGTGGCACCACTCTCAACAAATTTCACAACCTGTTGATGTATATTTGCAGCCTAATATTCTCGTCAGTGCATGAAGGTTTTCGTGACGAATAACGCCTACCGTCTGGTTGACAAGTATTTCCACATCCTGTGGACTTGATTCACCAAATGACATATCTACATCTTCCTGTGGTCTTGACTCAACGAATGACGGCTGGTGAGCGCTCTCTGATTGCGTCGGTTCATTGACAGAGGGCTGTCTGTGTGATTCCTGGAACTCAGTATGGAGCCAAATATTTGACTGCCCGAGCTCAGTCGAGACACCAAAGAAAGCTAGATATATGGACTGCTTAATGAAGAATGAGCTTACGCCTTTGCCACCCCTTTGAAGGTCAACCGGACGCAGATGCATTTTGTTGAAGAATATGTGTCGTAGATCGTCCGAGTCCCTCTCATTGTCACTCGTCAGAGTAACCCAGGCTGCTGGACCACATCTATGGGAGATGGGCGCCCCAGAACCAGCCACCGTTATCCATGGATGTGAGTCTTTGCCTGTAGTGGAGCTCAGTGCGCTCATGAGGTTTTGAAGGTCCTTTGCCAGAGCCTGTGCCTTGCTATGACGATCCGCAGGCTTTTGGGTAGGTAATGTACGGAGGAGAAGATCGAGGACCATCTTCTGGTATGGGTTGTTTAATAATAAGGCATCGATCTGTTCTGATGAGAAGCCCTTGCTTTGAGCCAGTTCTGCCAGTCTAAACATCGAGTATTCGATTTCTCTCTGGCCAGCTTGCCTCGCAAAGTGTCTAATTGCAAGGAGAAAGAGCTGGCGTATAGCTAGGCTAAACTGGCTCTGTTCTCCGGAATATATAGAATAAGAATGCTCACCAATTTGGATCTTGATGGCGGATGGATCAGATCCGATTCCTTCGAAGTGGAAGTATAGCGTTTCGAGCAGTGTCCTCTTCGCTGGCTTTGGTACGAGACACCTAATGGCATCTACGGCAGGACGTAAAAATCTAAGGTCTTTAAATAGAGTATAAATGCTGGGTATCAGGTAGTCTATAGACAACAGTGTTGAGGTAATATCTTCCCTCTTTGAAACATTCCGAATTTGAGAAAATAGCTCGCCAGACGTCATCCCTTTCTGGATAAACTCGAAATCGTACTTTGAAAGCCCGGGGGCTCGAAGCTGTATGGCTTTGACGGTCCTTTCATCAGCCTTCTCCATGAAGTTGCTATCATCCTTTAGGATTATGCTATAGGTCTTTCTGATGAGGCTTATGTAATGTGCTATCAACTGCAGGACTTGAAATTAGCAATGGAATGCATGGCGTGTTGAAGAGTCCTACCTCGTCGCATTTCATGGTGAGGAAAATATCTAAGGAACCTAGATGAAAGTCTTTCCATAGGCCTTTTACCGGTATAATAGAGTCTAGAGCCCGGAGAAGAACTGGCCGTTTCAGAAGATGGGTCAAATCTCGGTCCTTTGTGTCGCTGTGATACTGAGCCCTCCATCGCTTCTCGCCTCGTGTATCGGCCGCTACCTGACAGCGTCGCAGCTGGCGAAATATTATACCATCATTATAATTAGAGGAGTACCCATACCCCTCCCGTAAACTTTGTCTTGCATCGTCGCCAAGGTCTGGTTGCGTGAGTCGCTTAATCGGCAAGTTGGTCTGTTCGTGCTCACCTGTTCTGTAGAGGTCCACTGTCCACCATCTCTTCTCTGGAGGCAAATGCCTCCTTGCAGCAAGTATCCGATGCTGTCCATGTAGGCATTCTAGCCGGATGCCCTCAGGAAATTTCAGTTTGAGGGGCTGGCTTCCAGAGTCAATTCGGAGTCTTTCAACATCAACTTTGCTTTTGTCAAGGGCCGATTGAAAGGTGGAAGCATCAATGACGGCAGGAATCCCATGTTGCTCGTCAAGGCAACCTTCTGACGCAAAGGTTTTCTCCAGCTGCTTAATAATCTTATTATCTTCGCTGCGAATGGGGTGTGGGAACGTCAGGTGGTCAAATCGAACTCGAGCGGTCCCCCATAACTTTGCCACCTTTTCATCGGATATCCTTCGCTCGAAGACTTCTAAAATTTCAGGCCCTGAAGTTCCCATAATAAGAGAATGATTTGTTGGTTTTTGTCTATGTACTTGGGTATCTTGGAACTTGTCAATTCCTACTCACCGAATCATAGAGAGCCAAGCTAGAACAGCTGATGCGATATTGCTGATCAAAGTATGGGAGGCTGCACATCTTGGACCACCACACGCGACGGATGGTAAATCATTCCATCTTGCCATCTTCAAACCCCCGTGACGGTAAAGTGGATCATTTCACCACCCTGAGTGGTGGTGGACCACTCCACCTCGGGACCACCCCACCAGGGGGGTGGAGAGAGTGGATGTGGACCACCGCAACTCGAGACCATCCGTCGCAACGGATGGAATGTTAATTTCGAGTTAATAATAACAGCAGCCATATCTCTGATTGATATCCGCTTCCGAGAAAACAATTTCAGATAATCCGTCATGTCACGAAAAAAGGGGGCACGTGATACCCGTTGGCCAGAGCTGAATCAAGGCGACGACAAAACGATATCAACTGATGTACTTGGAAAACCACCTTCGAATGACGCAAGAAAAACGGTCTTTCCGGGGAATTTTGATGTTATAGAATTAAAAAGTGTGAGCTCACTAGAGGTTCCAGCGGCAGAGCGAGAGAAGAGGGATGCTTCTAAATATGTTCCTCCAAAAATACCGCTCGAAGTGAAAGCCGTGGGCTCAGAGATACAGACGAAAGGCTCCCAGAAGCGACCCCCCATAAACCACTGGGTTGAAGACCCCTGGAATACATATAGCAATCTCCGCACTCTAGACAGAGGGGGTATCGTTACAGCCGCATGTACACAAAAAACTCCTGTCCAGATGGTTGTGATAAAGGAATTACGATCGGTTCTTCGCACTACCGAGCTAAAATGGACGTTCCATCAAAATTTAGTAGCTTTTTTAGAATTGTATCAGTTTGAGGGGAAAATGCTCGCAGTCATGGAATATACAGTCGCCACATTGCGACAAGTCATGGCAGTCCCATTGCCACTAGAAGAGATTCACATCTCAGCTGTATGCTGTCAGGTAATGTTGCATCTCGAATTTTGATCATCGGCTAAGCGTCATAGCTATTTGAGGGAATCCGGCACTTGTCAAAGAACGGGGTAGTACACAACAATCTCAACACTTCGAAGGTTTTGTTTACTCCAGACGGTTGTGTTAAAATAGGTATGCCGCCATGCCAGCGTTTTGATAAGGGCTAACTATGCAGCTTTTTTGGATGATTATCAACTCTCGGCATCAACCCACGCCCGTCCATTAGGAGTCATTGCAATAGAAATGATGCAAAAAGGAATACCTCCAGGGCCAGGCAACGCGCTCATCCTCAGACATCCAGACCTGTGGTCAGCGGAAGCTGCAAACTTCTTGTCGGTGGCATCTTGGGGAAGTCTACAAGACCTAAAGAATGTAAGACACCCAGGATCTCTCACTGGCCTATGCTAAATTATTAATAAGAACAAATTTCTAACATGTTCATCACCGACGGTTATGGTTCCACATGTAGAGTATGCGCGGTGGGGAACAGTCGAGTGGGTAGCCACTTCACTTATAGGGGAGGACGCAGGCGGGAATCAATCCTACCTGGCACAAGATACACCGGTGAGACAAAAAGAAACAGAAAAGCGAACATCGTATGATGATTTGATTGCAGAGTATATGAGTTGATTATGTTAGAATCTAAATACAATCTGAAGGAAATAACAAGGCAAAACAAAACATAAGTCGATATCAACCACCTTGCAATTATGTGAGATAGGGTCCAACTTGTCTTTTTCGTGAAAGATACAACTCTGCCTTCACGTCAAAATACACCTGCTTCACCTCCATTGGTGAGATGCGGATGCCGGTGCATGATACTGTAAATGACCATGGCCAGATAAGCGTTGCAGTTTTTATCAAGTCTGAGCGAAACACAAAGAAGAGATTGACATCATTATTGGATTGAGAACCTGTACAGATTATTAGTCTTAGTGTAAGAGAACTGTCTATGCTAACTTACCTCCAGAAGTCCATGCCATTTCTGCAGCACGAATGCTGTGGCCGATGATTCAGGAACGAGACGAGAAAATTCGCAAGCAAAAGCGTCGCTTTCTTCTTCTGACCACCCCTCAAACAGAACATGATTACGCCAGACAGGGGTACGTTCTTCTGCGAATATTGTGGTGCACGAAAGCAGAGCGTGATGTTCCTCTGGTAAGTGGGACAGTATAAAAAAAGCCACAATTTGAGCATCAGGTATTCCATAGAGTAGTCGCTTCATCTGCTGCAAGGGAACTACATTGATTCCGTTGCGTCCCCTATTTTCATTTTGATTAATTATAAAATCAATTCCAGGCAAAGTTCCCTCGCTCTCATGACTTGGTTGTATTTCTAACATAAACGTAGCAGTAAGCTTCCAGATGTTAGATTTGTAGTCATCGTCGAGGATCGGTTGGCACGGTTCCATTGTTAACAAAGCGGAGGCAGCACACTTCCAGGTGGTAACTGCGTGCTCGTTCTCTAGCTCTTCAGTAGCCGACATAGTCAACAAAGAGCTGGCGGCACACTCCCATTTGTCAACTTCAGCTTTTCTTTGCTCGGGCTTTGAGTTGATCGCATCTGGTTGGGACGGGTGCTTCTCTAACTCATCGTTCGGATTGTCTTGATCCTGTTGATGGGCTGGCACGTCGAGAGCGGAGTCAGGAATCGGACTCTGGTTGACGTTATCACACCATTCTTCACATCTTAACTTTGCACACCCACGGCATGTTCCATCCCAAGACCTCTGCTGCCCACACATCGTACATTTCGTGCAGTCATCGCATCTGCCCATGTGGAATATTCTCACTCCACAGGATGTACATCGCTCGGATATCAATATTTCTTTCATAACCCGTCGACCCTCCCTTATAGCCTTCTCCGCCGCTCTCTCCCGTTCAAGTTTCATTTTAGCAAACATAACCACCATCTTGAACGGATCCACAGTAAGATTTTTGTCATCCTCTTCATCAGGTTCTATTATTGTCGGGTCGACAGGCTTGATCTCATCTGTTGGCTCTGCCATAGCGGTCAAACCAATACGCTCAGGCCCATCACCAGCCGTCATTTTGGAATGCTGCTGCCTCTGTTTTTCCTCATCTGTCACCGTGATCGTAGCTTTTCGTTTCCTTGACCCTGGTGGTTCAAGGTTTGCTTGGGAATGGCTCATAGCTATTATAGCAATTAGCATTGTGTTAACATAAAGGTGTAGGATACTTGCTGGGTGTGAATGGAGACAGGCGAAATGCTCCAGGATGGAGAAAGGCAACTCGTCTTAGCTATATGGTTCAATTAAGGAAAGAAGATGAAGAAATTCAGAAAGCTAAATGGGAGGATGAAGAGGAGTTGAGATAGAAGGCTCTGATTTATAACAGGTGCGAAGAAGGAACTATGTCAGTGCGCCGACATACCCAATGCGTCCGGAGTCTATTATTACTTCTGTATTAAAGCACGGAAATGACCGAAAAGGAAGAGAGACAGCCCAGTCGAAGTCTCCTCACGCCTTCTCGCACTTTCGCTGTGGCGCAAAAATGGAGCGATCTGGACAAACTTTCCAAACATATCCTATCAGATGTTATATTGTGTAGTTGGAATGTGGGGGTACACAGGGATGCCGAGACAACCGGGCTCGAGATTCGGATATTCACCTTGGAGGCGTCTCATTATGTCCCCACCCCACAGGCGTATATTAAGAGGCGCACAGATGTTAGTCTTCATAGTATATAGAAGGGGTTCGCCTACTTCAGAGCGGCAGATATTACGACAAGATGTGTCCATATACACAAGTGGAATACGAATGCGGACACCGTATCCACACAGTGCGGGGGTGGTGCGATACATACGTGAGGACGCATGTCCGCTGCAAGTTGCGGGTTGCTGCTTATGAGACGCGGTATGTTTGCATTTTTCACTCTCACTTCTCCGGCTTTGCTGCCTGGTCTCTGTTCTACAACAACCAAACACTAACACCCTACCAGCAGCTGCTATTGCAGCCGCTGCCGACCCGCTGTCGCAGCACCATGGATGGGAGCACTCAAACTCCCCACCCCGCCTACGTCGTGTATGGCGAGACCAGCCGCCACCCCGCGCCATTCAGAGAGATTCGACTTCAATTAAATGCCTACCATTAATCAAAGGTCCATTTAAAGTACTGCGCCCTCGTCCGCCGATTCGCATGTTGCGATGATGTTCATCAGAGATAGAGGTTGTCTTGTACGTCAGAAGTAATGCAGTAGTAAGGACATATGTTCAAATTATAATACAAAGCCTAAATATTCACACCCAAATGGCGAAACCTCTCAAAGCTACCTACAATAAACGCGTCCGACTGAGGGATCATGGCCGTTGAGCATGAATAGTGTAGATCGGCAACTTCGTATCCTGCAGCTCACGTAGACAATCTCTAACACCAACCAAGTAAACTTCAACTTCCGCACGCTCCCACCCAAGACCTCTAGTGAGAGGCCCTAAAGCGGTTCCTTGCAGTCCGTAGTAAATAGCCGCCCACATCAACATTGCCGTTTCTTCCGCACTATCTTGGGTGTCATATGAGATTGTTATATAAGATTTATTTGTTGTCACATTAATGAAGCCAGCCGCTCGCATCTTTTCAGCAAGCAATGTTATAGCGTGCAGGTCAACGCGTAAAGCTTTCAAGCCTTCCGCAATCTTCGAAAAGAAATCGGCTAGTGGCTGTGCAGTCGAATGAACAGATCCATCTTCGGATTGTGGGGAATAGTATATTTCTTGGACTACGATCGAGCCTCCAGGTTTAAGGGAGCTGACGTAGAATATTAGCAAGATGCTTAGTGGCACAAAAGGGTTTAGTTACTCACCGAAAGGCACGTTTCAACAATTTATCCCAATCTCTAATTGCCAGGGCCATATCGCGTGAGTGGACGAGGTCGTACTTATCTAGTGCTAGCCAAGATTCCTCTACATCGTCCTTTATCCGCTGAACATTTGAGGCATGCTTTTCTTTGCTCGAAAAAATATCAACCCCTGTCACTATTATCTGAGGATATTCAAACGCCACTACCTCTTGTTAGCTCATCTGTCATATTGTCTTTGCTTTAGTTAAGACACTCACAATCGTCTGCCCAATAGTAAGCTCCTGGACCAATGTCGAGAACATTCCTAAGTAGGTAATAAGTAAAGGCTTATCATCAACCATGGAAAGACTAGCAACTTACTGCATTTTTTGGATATTTAAACGTTCTTGCCAAACGTGAGCATACTTTTTCCATATAAGATGCATCTGAAGTTCTGTCTCCCGTTGCATCTCATCAATTGGAAAGTGATAGTTTCGTCCAGAACAGTAGAGCCGTCCGTTCTCGTGCTCGCCCTCACTTTCCATTCCACAGTTGCTGTAGTCTGATTCACGGTCACTAAATCCTTCGTCTTCATTGCCGTGAAGTGTATTTGCCGTATCGTCTTGATGTACTTGAGGCTGTTCAGACGTCAACGAGGTCGCGTCGAGAGATGGGTGAAACGTGGTGCCTTCAGGTGGAATCCATGATGATGGTAAGCCCTCCGTAGATATACCGTCCAGAGTTTGTGTGGAAACGCTTTCGGGCTGCGGCGAGGACGAAGTTGCTTTGTTTGGGGGGGTCAAATCCGGCAGCTGCGATTTATGAATCTTCGCCGTGGAAGCATCCCCGTGGCTTCGAATTCTGACATGGCGAGAAGGTCGGATATGCTTCCGCTTGAACCAGCGCAAGCTGAGCCGACGTTTTCTTGAGAAACAATAATGTCTCTTCGAGATGCGGAGATTGCGAGGTCGGCGAGATTTTTGAACGAATTTCTTTGGGTGCCGTAAGGTTAACTCGAATCTCTGCACCATGTTTGGTTGCAGAGGGAAGTGGAAATCAAGGATGAGCGAGGAGGGAGAAGGGTGAGAAGAAGGGTAAAGAAAAGAAGGAGGGAGAAGGGTGAGAAGAAGGAGGATAAAGAACGAGGGTGACAATCGAGGATGATGAACGACGAGCAGGAAATAGACCGAGGCGAGACATGGCGTTATGATAAAGGCACTAGTGTGAATAATGATACAAGGCAAGTATATTTGGACCCGCCACGGATCGCCCCAATCGCCTCTCTGTAGCAATGGATGATTCAAGAGGGCAGGTCGAGAACTGCTGACAGAAGGAAGCGATATGCGCCGGGTCTAAAGTTCCCCGCAATTGCAATCTCTCCTCCAATGTCCATGCTTCGATATTGGAAATTATTTCTGCTAATCATTAGCCACGTCGTATGTCAAATATTAGGAAGCCTGCTCAGGGTTCCGTTTCCATGGACGCTACGCTCACAGCTGTTGTGTGGTATACCCTCATATGCATAAGGTTTGGATGTCAATAATGTACATATATTATATGCTTGTTGCTGAAAAGACACCTTGAATGAGATACAATATCCCTCTGAAGGTCCGCATCAACTCCTTATTTGATCCGCGCAGTTGACATGCACATGCTGACCCTGAAAATACGAACTTCCCCGCATCTACATACAATAATCTAAAAGCTTCTACCCACTCAAAGATAAGGCGGCTCTCAATGTGTTCTTTCGTTCGTTGCCGAGTCAGAGGCCATAACGATGAAGGGATAGCTATCTGGTGCTACCCAATTCATACGCGCTATTTCGTAGTCCAGTGTATAGTTTTGCACCATTCCTTCCCTCTCCAGCATACTTAATCTTCGCTCCAGCTGTGCTTTCTCATCTTCTAGTTGTTTATTCCGCTTCGAGAGCTCTATACGGTCCTCCAGCAAAGAATCCCTCTCCTCTTGAAGATAATATATGTCCTCTCGAAGAGAACATATGTACTCTTTCTGTCGATGGCGTTTATTCTGTTGCGCCTTTCGATCGTTCTCACGTTTGCGGTTGCGGCGGTCTTCCTCAACACTCGTATTTGCTTTCTATGACATAACAGACGTTAGCATTCCGAGGGGCATAGACGATAAGGATCATACAGTGGATGAAACCAGAGAGCTTGGTTTGGACCCAGAAAAGGGTAGCTCTTCCATAGCGGTGATTATATGGTAGATAGTTCGAGAGTGGTGGTTTGCGATTGTGATGCAGGGACTGATATGTCAAAATATAAAGAGTTCCAAATACCGCCAAGTGAAATAAGGGATGAAGATAACGTGGAGTCGAGCGAAGAACTATATGTATGAATGAAACGGACTACACCTTCGCTGTTATGCTTTGGCCTGTTCAGACAAGCAAGCAGTACGCGGGAGTCTCATTGAAGTATATACTCAGGCTGGCTATATGTGCAGTCTTTGGGGCTCCCCGCAATTGCAAGTCCTCCTGCAGTGTCCATCCTCGACCTCCGATGCTAGAAGTATCCGAAATGTCAGCCAATCATTGGGTATGTCGTATAGCTAATGATGGGAGGACTTCTCAAGCAGGTGCTGAAAACGAGCAGAAGATGACTTAATGCTGTGCTGATGTAGACAGTGTAGATATGTTATATGCTAGTTGTTGCTGTAAATCTATCAAAGATAGCCTGAAAAAGATACAATATCCCTCCGAACGTCCGAATCAAGTCCTTTACTGACGGACAAAACTCATGGTTACATGTTAACCCTGAAAATACGAACTTTCCCGCACCTTTCTTTACTAAGCGGAAAGCTTCGACTTGCTTGCGCTTTCTCGATTCGCCACATACGACATAGGTCAAGGCAGCCCAGCTGCTGCTCTCTGACAGTGACCATCGGCCGGCGAAAGTTGCCTCTATTGCTTCCCGTGACGTGTAACATCGAAATCGGCCCATGGAGACCTCGCACCGGTTGTCAAGCGTCTTCGGTGTAAATCTCAAGCCACAACCTCTACCAGTGATGGGAAATGGGTTTGGGTGACAGCATGCATCCAACTATATGGTTAATGCGTGCTTTGAATTAGAGGGCAAAACCCACCATTAAGACATCACAACTGCCATTCCAAGCCCCGCTCGTTGCAGGTGGAAGGTAAGCGGGCACCGGAAGTAATGGAATCTTGTCGAGTAAGCTGACTTCAGAAGCAGTTGACGGGGTTTGTGGGTTCTGCAGCTCGAATTCCGACTTGGAGGCCATGACGATGAAATGCCTGATGCGCGCAGGATGCACAATGCATCAACGAACATGGACCGGTGAGAGTAAACAAGAGCTGAACCATGTAAGGATTTGATTGAGGCGAAATGTGGTAGTTGCTTCATGCAGAAAGGCTCCGAGAAGTGACGGTATGCAGAATAATTACCAATGAAGAGAGACAAGGCTTGCATGTAGTATCAAAAGAGCGTGCACTCGGTGAGAGTAAAGAACAGCGGTGAAGCGTGACCGGTGAAGATGATCAAGTATGATTGAGCAGGAATAATGAGGAGGACAGAAGCTGATAGCCTCGTTCTGCAGCTCCTTCTTATACATTAAAATGGATCCCCACGTTGAAGCACAGCTCGTTGGACCAACATCAGATCAGATCACTTTCCCTTTTCCACTCAGAGGTTATGTCCGTCTGGCGGATTAGGGGGCGGTCTCCGGCATCCAACATGAGCTGCAAATAAAGAAACATTCAAGGTCTCGTATCGCAGATCGAGGGGGTATACCAAAGCCAACCTACAGTGAGGAATGACAAGAGACAAGATAGGGGCGTTTATGGATAGGTTGGGTTGAAGATTGGTGTTGTTTGCCATGATGAGAAACATTATGGAACAGGCAAGCCCGTCAATTGGCGGCAGGGTTGTCCGTTCACACATCCCTGTTGCTTCGTCAATCTAGCGGCAGGATTGTGTGAACATTTTGATTTTGTTCACACACACCCCTGTTACTTTGTCAACTTGGCAGTCGCACAACCTTGTCAGTCTCGCCCGCTTCTGCCAGCCCATCATTCAACCTCTCTTTTCCATGATCACCATATCCCACAACATACATCGCCACAACATGAACGAGATGACATTTCCAAACCACAACAAACTGCCCGCATACTATCATACGTTCGAGGAGCAGAATGTTACAAGACTGTTCCAAGAAGAGCGAGAGACAATATCTATGAACAGTCCTACTTATATCCACTTCACCGTAAATCTGGAGCCTCACTGGGCTGCCGTTCAGATCACTATTACACCCTTCACTGTCCGAACCATTCCAGGGCAGACATTCTACACCTCCAAATACCGCTATATGTTATGCTGTGACTTAGCAAACCCAACAGCCATTTCTCAAATAGTACAGCAAACCTATGACAATTCATATCGACCGACCCAGTGGAACTTCTCTGAAGAATCATGGTAAAGTAAAAAGCCTTCATTCATTAGCAAAGCACTAATATAAATAAGCTGTACAATCGATCCTATAGTTGCTATAGGAGACTGTGAGGCGGCGGTAGCTTCAAAACTTTGTCAATACAAAGGATCTACAGCCGAGACTCAGATCATCGACGTCATTGAAGTTTCTGATATAGAAGATGGCTCCACACACTCTAGGAGAAAGAGACGTCGAGGGCCGTCTTCGAATCAAATGGAAGACGCCGCTTACGCAAGTATACGACAAAAATATATACGCTGCAGTAGCAATTTTGATGATGGCAGTGGTGAGGCTGGCATTACTGGAGATGACGATACCCGAAATGACGATACTGGAGATGACAATACTGGAGAAGATGATACTGGAGATGACAATACTGGAGATGATGATACTGGAGATGACGATACTGGAGATGATGATACTGGAGATGACGATACTGGAAATACCGGAGATGAAGGTACTGGAGACGACGATACTGGAAATACTGGAGATGACTATACCGGAGATGATGACGGCAGGGTTGATGACGAAGGAAATGAGGATGTTGGAGATTCCGATGGCGAAAGTGATGATACTGGAGTTGATGATGCAAGAAAGATAGCCAACAAGATCCGGATCGGTATTGAGAAAATAAGCAAGGCACTTCCAGCCAACGCCGTCGACATTCAACTACCTATTGGACAGAAATCACCTGAAGGCCTCGCCACCTACTACGAAACTAGGCTTTGGGCCGCGGCGTCGAAGACTTCCAAGACCGCTAAAGAAAAAATATGGATGTTTCGATTCCTTGCTTCCTGCTTCGCTTTGGTCCGGAAAAAAATAGGGAGCGGTGAAAGGAGATCTAAATCTGGAGTGGGATCCATTCGGACCGCAGACAGATGGATATCCGTAGCCGGCATGGTAAACCTCATTGTTAACGAATTGAGTTCGTACTGGGGGTGGAAGGCTGACTTAGTCTATCACGCTCTTGCTGGTGAGCGCTGTCTATCTCTCATGGTATTTGTCTAATAAGTCAACAGCAAAAAACTACAGTCTTGGCAATTGCGGCAGGTTCTCGAAAACGAAACAGGAGAAGATCATTAACTATGTTGTGGAGGAACTCCGCGACTACCAGATTCCTCCATTCGTAGAACCCTATCCGATCATGTTTCATCCAGCCGTACTTATTAGCAAGTCGCTATATTTAAAGTGAGTAATTAGACAATGGGAAGTTTATTGATTCAGGATTTAATATTGGAAAGGTACTCGTTGGCGTGCGAATTTCTCGGTCTTGACTTCTACGCCAAATCTCAAGCACAATCTGGTACAAGTATTATGCCAGTAATATATATGCAAGCTGGAAGGCAAATTATCAGCTCCTGGCATCAATTGGACTCGCAAGCAGCCACTCAACAATTACTGCAAATGCCCCAGGATGTTGAAGATCACGCGGAAGCAAGGGATTCTTTAGATACTCTGATAGCAGCCGCTGTACAAGTTGAAATGCCTACCCACACGCCGAAGTCTTCCACAGCTGTTCCTTCCGTTCTCCCGAGTCCTGCGTCGGGGAATATGTGGGTTCCATTGGAGATTATGCAACAGGGTATCCCGGAGGAACGATGGAACAGCGATTCTCAAAGCCGTTTGGAAGATATCCCTATAGGTAAGCCTTGAACTCCACAGTGGGCAGCCGCAACTAACATAGTGATGAAGATGATAGCAATCAACGGGATTATGTTGACCCACTGGCGTCCTTCACTAGTGAAGTCTCGAGTGTCAATTTGAATGAGCATCTAGAACAGGTGCAGCTGCATCAGCAACGGCAACAGCAATCTGTCCCGAGTTATATAGGCCCACTGACATCCTTTGCTGGCGAAATTTCGAGTGCCAATTTTAATGAGCAGTTGCATCAAGAAGAAACGCAACAACAACAACAGCAACAGCAATGTGTACCGAATTATATGGATCCATTAGCGTCCTTCAATGGTGAAGCCGCGAGTGTCAACTTTAATGAGCACCTTGAACAGGTACAGCTACATCAGCGAGATGCGCAACAGCAATGTGTACCGAATTATATGGACCCATTGGCGTCCTTCAATGGCGAAGCCGCAAGTGTCAACTTTAATGAGCATCTAGAACAGGTACAGCTACCAGCGAGATGCGCAACAGCAATGTGTACCGAATTATATGGACCCATTAGCGTCCTTCAATGGTGAAGCCGCGAGTGTCAACTTTAATGAGCATCTAGAACAGGTACAGCTACATCAGCGAGATGCGCAACAGCAGTTTATACCGAATCAGATGGACCGACAAGCACCTTCCACTGGTGATGAAGTCGATAATAATACAACTATCCGTCAGGTCAATCTCCCTGAGCAAGTAGAGCAGGTGCAGTTACGAGATATACAAGAGCTATTTCAGGCATCTTTCGCTGGCGAGGAAGACGAAAGTGTCAATATTAACGAGCATTTGGAGCAAGTGCAATTGCAACAGCAAGATTTGCAACAACCGTTTTCACAGTATCATGAACCAATTCATTGCTGATCAAAAAGTTATAAAGGAAGCTTGTGTGTATAGCTTCTAATCGATCGTAACAACCACACAATCAAAATCTGATCGGACGAGGACATTGCGATTAAAGTAGACCCGCTCCCCCACCACTAGTTGCGTTGGCCCTTCAAGGGATTTTGGCGGATTAGAAATGCTTGGAAGCTCAGTCGTATCAGGTTCCTGTTGAATCGGGATGAGATAACCACCTGGTCCGGAACCTGGGTTGATGTAACTGCTTGTTCTGATACGGAACACGTTAAAGCGCAGTTTGGGATCCTGTATTTGATTAGCTTCGATATTGACGGAAGTATGCATTGTACCTCATGGTCGAAACCAAGTTCCTTTAACAGCGGTATGATAACTGTGTTTTTCTCCTTGTCACTACACTTTGAACAGCCTGGGCTTAATGCCTCGAACGGTCGTCCCTTCTTGTTGAGCCATGTCGCGAATTCTGCAAGCTCACGTTGAACATTCGGCCCATTTAGAACTTGTCGTTGCAGGTGAGTGCCAGCCGCAGATCCCGACATTATGTAGCGGCTCGAAGCGATGAGTCGCCTGCAGTATATTAAGGCTGGAGGCGTCTGGCCTGCAAGAGATCCTATGACGGTGGCACAGATGATGGATGCAGAACGTCAATAGTTGACACCCGTTTTGGAAGGTATGCTATTCCTGAGCATCCAAGGATGTGATTTGGTCTCGTTTCAACTCCTTTGTGTTGCTTTGTCGAGGTATAGGTTAGCGGCCGCTACGCAAACAAGGTTCTAAGCCATACCAGGAAAACGGATTTATTTTACTTAGTATGGCACAAATGTCTCAGTTGCTTGAGTTGGTGAAGTTGCGACAGGTCGTATGTCGTTGATGAATGAGGTTTTGTATAGTAGGTTTGGAGGGGTACCCATCTTGAAGATTATGGTGTTGCTGGCAATACAGAGGCGATGCCTAATTCGGACTAGGTGCTTTATGCAAGCTTCGACACGTGAGAGAAATTGACTTGCTCCCGCCAAACGCCTCTCGTAAACTCAAACACGTCGCGGTTACGGCCCTTTCCATCCTCAAGCTTGATTTTCGAACAATTTGCGACGACAAGTATCAACGCTATGTTGACCGAGACTTATATGGATTCTATTGATCAACTATATGGGAGATAATCTGCTCCGGAGCTCATTAGCAAACGTGACCAACTCTACTGCGCCACACATAGTAGTGTGGCTTATCTGTGGCTGAAACACGCTCTACCAAAGAGCCTCAGATCGCGTCGAGGTTTGTGGTTTATTTCTTCGACTTCACGTCAGCTGACGGAGATAGCCCCGAGAGAGATACGGTACTATAAAATACACCACACTGTGATAGCTACAATTCTGTTTTCTGACGGCGTTACACACAGCTCCTTCTCTGATTATAAAGTTCTCCATGAAACTAGAAGCTGAGTGTTTGGACTGTCCTCCCAGTTCTGAACGTTCAATCAAACCCCGTCCTGTTAAAGAGTCAATACAAGAGATCAACGACAATTCCTGGCTCATTGGAGATAAAATCCTCCTCTCTCGAGAACGGTTCCCTTCATCCAACTTCACATGGAGCGACGGCAAGGGTTCATTTTACGCGATTTCCGAGGCTCCATATCCACCACCACCATCTCGACCGCTGTCAGACACGGCCAACATCCGAATGGTTTATGATGCTGGTGGGGTGTCAGCAGTCTGGAGTATTGGCGAAGCCTTCTGCAAAGTCAAAGTCCTGGACTCTGGTGCAACACGAGAGCACGTTACGTTGCACTATCTCCACAATAAGCGCCCTTTAAGCTTTGCAATCCCGGACGTTCACTACCACGCAGAACACGACGGTCGCTACTATATCATCTTGAGCAGCTTGGCCGGTCAGACTGTTACTGAGGCGTGGCCTAACTTTGATGAGGCAATGAAGCAACACTGTGTGTCCCAAGTTGTGAATAGCTGCAAAGAGCTAGCGGCATGGCAAGCTGATAGTATTAGCGGTGTCGATGGCAACTACCTACCTGATGCATTTCTCGGAATATCCAAGGACTTCGATCCCCAAACACTCCTGGATAGTTGCAGAGCCTTAGAAATGGATTGCTCTACATTCCTATTCTATCACTGCGATCTAGGACCCGGGAACATAATCGTGAATCATGAAAGTGGATCAATAGGCATCATAGATTGGGAAACAGCTGGTTTTGTGCCGAAGGAATGGGTGAGGACAAAGTTCTGCATTTCAGGCGGGATGGATCTACCGGGGGACGACCAAGAATCAAGAGCTGATTGGAGAAGACGGGTTCAGAGGCAATTAGGAGTGGAGGGATTTTCCGAGATCACGGATCGATGGCTGACTCGCAATGAGGATTGATATTTATTTGTTTTAAACTGTTTCCAGCAGACCTCGTGATATAAGTGTGATAGTTTGAACCGGACATCAAAAGAGCCTAACCTGAAGGGCAGTTTTTAAACTCAATCTATTTTTGGAGTCTGGTACCCCTGTCGCGGCGCTGTTCCCTTTCGGGAAATGCCAGTGCGCACCCCCATATAATCACAGTGGTCTCCTCCTCGAGCGGCCTTCTTCTAATTCCTTTCATCCACGACAAACGTCGCTTTGAATCTACATTCCTTACGGACGCGCCTTCACGATGGATCACCGACCATTGTACACCGTCACCGAATTTTGGACCCATTATGAAACGAAAAAGTCCGACATAACGGTTATGTGTAGCGGCACATGTTTTCACGTTACTTTATCGGCTGAAAACTTTCAGGACGCACCCGATATAAAGGAGCAGTATCTCCAATATCTCGATGCTTTGGAGGCTGATGACGTTACGGAGGAGGACTTGTACGACTGGGCGTTAGAGCCTCTTTTACCTCACTTCCAACGGATTGACTCAAATCCGACGAACGAACAGACATTTACCCTTCATGATTACTTCAATCCAATCACTTTAAAGTATAAGCTCCACGCTCCTGGTGGGATACTAGTTGCGAGTCCAAATGACGAAAATACTGCGAGCCCGCGTCATCAAGGGGTGATCCTGGCTCCGTCCGATCTCTCTTTCCCATGGCCATCATTTCGTCCATCAGACATATCGATATGCAACAAGGATTCAAAGGACGCGCTCACCCAATTTCCTAGAAAGGTGCTTGCAGATAAGGAGACGGTCTGTTACTTTAAAGCATTTCAGCCAGGATGTCAGCGAGATGCTCTTCATGAACTCAACGCCTATCTACGTATTGATCACTTAAAGATGGAGGATGGTTTACGCGTTCCACATATTGTGGGCCTTGTTCAAGGGGAAGATGGCTCTTCTTACATGGGATTACTACTCTCATATATCGACTGTGACGGCAGGACGCTGGAAGGCGCCGTCCGTGCCGACACCCCGAAGGACTTGCGACAGCGTTGGGCAGCTCAAATCACTAGCACTGTGAAACATCTTCACGAAGCTGACATTGTGTGGGGAGATGCAAAGGCGGCAAACGTTTTGGTTGACGTCAACATGGATGCATGGATCATTGACTTCGGAGGTGGTTTCACAGATGGCTGGGTTGAGAGAGAGAAAGCAGGCACTGTTGGAGGTGACATCCAGGGATTGGCGAAGATTGTAGATTATATTTTCTGCCAGAACTAAACATTGATAGGATAGAAAGTTCTGGACAAATTTAGGACACTTGTTATACAGTTTCCATTTGCTGCACGAACAACTGATTGGTCGACTCATGAAATGCCAGCAAGATATTGCTGTGAATAGAGCACATGGAATGGAACTGACGAGGCTTAAGCGCCAATGAGGACGAGCTAGCGTCGTTTAGGGCTGGGAGGGTGTCTTCCAGAATAGCTCTGTAGCCGCCGTAAACCCATAGTCGGCGGTAAATGACCTAAGATTGGAGAGGATATAATTTTAGCACGCTCAAGTGTTGCATGTAGAGGTAACACAACAACCAGAGCCACCAGTTGGGTACTTTGTCTCTGAAATGTCCAACCAATTCCCAAGGATGATTTAGATATAAAAGCGAAGTCCCTTTTCTAATCAGAAATCAATGTCTTCAAAGCTTACGTTCATATTTATCTCAAAAAACCCATCACCTTGATATTTTATAACCTTTATCGCAGACATGTGTCATCGGGCGTATAGAAAGTATTCATGCGGACATAAGAGATATTCGCCGACGATCTATTGCGTATTTGCAACTTATGACAGCTCAACTCGAAAGCGTAAAATGTGCCAGGACGGCCGAGGAACTAGGACAACTACGGCAGTCGCTGACTCCGGCCTTTGCGGTGAAAATCCCCAATGCAGGCCCTAAAGTCGGCCGTTGCGTCCAAGTACTCGCTATCGTCGATGCTACAGCTAGAGCCACTGTTCGATAAATGCATGCCCCTTTTCGTGGCCGAGATGGACAAGTGCGCTGGCTTGGCTATCGACTTTGGGTCGTGGTGCAGCTGGTCAGTATCCCAGTTGTCCTGTACGTAATAATCGCTGAGTTGTTTCCCTTTGGTATTCATTTGATCTCACCGGTCTCCTTTCGTTTCAGGAGCTCTTTGGCTTCATGGAACAAGCGAAGGATATTAACGGCGTAATCGAATCGTCTTGGTCCTTCATGAGTTACGGGACACTCGTTGGGCAATACCCATACCTCCACAAATACCTCCTAGGCAATCCGCGCCTGGTCCAGTTCTTGGACAGCATCTCAAATGCGAACCCGATGCGGTTGATTACGGAAGTATGTAGCCTCCTTGGAACTATACGTGTCGACTACTAAATGGTATAGGCTGCGCGTGTAGCTATAGACAATTACGACGAGAAGTCGACAGACCTGCGCGGCGATTTCCTCGAGTACCTGCGGCAGAAGCAGCTCAAGAACCCCCAGACTATGACAGACCGG
The DNA here is from genome assembly GCA_000750925.1 of Pseudogymnoascus sp. VKM F-4518 (FW-2643). Taxonomy (NCBI): domain Eukaryota; kingdom Fungi; phylum Ascomycota; class Leotiomycetes; order Thelebolales; family Thelebolaceae; genus Pseudogymnoascus; species Pseudogymnoascus sp. VKM F-4518 (FW-2643). Next base: position 18,560 of record JPKC01000095.1, on the reverse strand, counting down.
GAGCTCATCAACAACATCCTCATTTTTTTGTAAGTAGCTACAGTAGCATGCACCTCGCTTCAGGAGCTAACCTGCCGCAACAGCGTCGGCGCTGTGAATACCAACTCCGCTAGTCTCCGCGCCTGCTTCTACTACCTCGTCAAGACGCCCTACACCTATGCGAAACTCGTGAAAGAGCTCCAAGACGCGGACGCCAAAGGTCTGCTTTCTGAAACCCTGTCGTTTACCGAAGGTCAGAAACTACCCTACCTGTAAGCTCCTCCATTTGCAGATCTCACAGCCCGCAGCCTCTTCCGCTACTAACGCCGAGCAGACAAGCCTGCATCAAAGAAGCGCTACGCATGTACCCCGTCGTCGGCACGCCCTTCGACCGAGTCGTGCCCAAAGGCGGGGCTATACTAAGCGGCTATTTCATACCTGAAGGCACGGTAGTTGGGATTAGTGGGTGGGTGACGCAGCGGAATAAGCAGGTGTTTGGGGATGACGCTGAATCTTACCGTCCAGAGCGATGGCTGGATGCAGATGAAAAGCAGGTCAGGGTGATGGATCGGAGTATGTTGGCTGTGAGTACCTCCTCTGCTCTCTATGCGGTTGTGCCGTCACTTATGCTACGTAGTTTGGGCAGGGCACAAGGGGGTGTGTTGGTAAGTCTAGTGCCCTCTTTCTATTTGTGTCTCTCGTTAGTGGATCTAACATGCGCAGGTAAACATGTTGCGATGATGGTTCTCACGAAAACGGTAGGCCAGATCGTGCGCGAGTTTGATATGGAATGGGCTGCGCGTAGGGACGAGTGGGAAGAGACCTGTCGTCAGCACGTACGGCAGACTGGGGTTATTATGCGGTTGAGTCGGAGAAAGTTACATTAGTCCATGTGTGGGCATGCCCCATGAAGGAAACTGTCGTTTACTTGTTCGAAATATGAGGATTTTGTGTCTAGTAATTGGTTTACAGATAGGAGGGATATTGTGAGCTGCCTAGACGCCATTGCAGTATCCCAATTCAATTTTATGCTATTCTAGGAATCGAGCATGACATGCACATTCCCTTAATTTCCCAGCCAGACCTCTGGCGTTCTATATGAGCCAGTGGTCATGAATCTCCCCATTGCACCGTAATCGAAACGGTGAGAGGGTAAATAGTCGTGCCCGATGGAGGACAAAACCCATAACTAGATCAAGCTTGGTGAGTAAAAGGAGTTGACATGTTCGTGAGTGGCTCGAAAGATATCAGGATGAGAAACGGGGAGTGCGGTCAGTGTGGATTCGTTTCACGGCTAAATGTGGCTTGGTTGTGGCTGATAAACGCCTCAACGCTACACTACACGTAAACCCAAACCCGTCGCGGTTACGGCCCTTTCCTCCTTCACGTTTGATTCTCGAACAAATTGCGACGACAAGTATCAACGCTATATTGACCGAGTCTTTTCTTGTATGACATCTCTGTTCTACTATATGGATTCCAGTGTAATCCCGCGTATTCTAGTCCCTCGGCTACCGGAGTACGACTGCCTTCCGCTCTCTCGCAATGGTTAGCACCAGGTCCGAGGTCATCAAAAGCAAACCAATAGGGGACGGATTGAACGTGTTTCGCGACTCATTCAACTCTCTGTGCAAGGAACTTGGGGTATCTTCTTCGGTGGACGGGTTGCAGCAAATTGGCGATGAAGGTACGCACAGAGGGCTACATAGATTCTTCCTCTAACTGACATAGGCCTTCAAAATTCGGCACTCGATCTTATATCCGCCTTGCAAATCCTCCCTGCCTCTCGAATACTACGCTCCAACACTGGCAATAGAAATTTCTACGGCGATCTCTTAAGACTTAACTCGGCAGTCAATAGCGACGACTTTGACATCGACCGGGTGACACCGCTCTTGAAAGCGGTAATCAATAATGAATCCGACGACATCATCTGGGACAAAGCTTACGCTGCTGTAACGGAGTTCACACCCCCTCCTCGACCACTGCCGTTCGTAAATCAAACCCCATGGTCCAACGCTACAAGCAGCATTGTCAACTCTTCGGAGCACAGGAAATATGTGGATGATGTACTCAAGGACGAGTTGGGGTCGTCGCTCTATATTGGGGTGCCTGGGTTCTACGACGCGTTCTTTCGAGACGTGGAAGAGCTGGACTCTATATCCCAGGCTGTCTTTGCGCAATGTCAGGAGGGAGGAGAACCCATTTTTAGCGATGGAGGCGGCTGGCGTGACTGGCCCAATGAAGCAAAAGAGCCAGAAGTCTTGAAATGGTTCGCAGAGAAGATTGATCGGTTTTTGGGCTTCGCAACGGACCTCAGAAATGTTCCACGAAGACTTTTAGCTCAACCCAACCAACCTTTGGAAGGTTCGACAGCAGAGCGCAAGCTGGACGTTGGCTTCGTTGATAGCGTAGACGCTGAGGATAATTCTAAATGTCACTGGTCCCAGATAATGGTCATAGGAGAGCTCAAAAGCAATCCGGGTAGTGATACGCTCTCGAAGACATGGCGCGACCTGGCAAGATATGCGAGAGAGGTCTTCTTCGCTCAGGACACTCGCCGCTTCGTACTAGGCTTCACGCTCTGCGGGTCTGTCATGAGACTCTGGGAATTCGACCGGTTGGGCGGAATCGCATCCTCTCCTTTCGACATCAACCAGGACGGATTACAATTCGTGTCGGTGGTACTAGGATATCTCCGGATGAACAAGACACAGCTCGGTTTCGACCCCACCATACTGGAGGCAGACGGAGAAAGATACATTGAAATCATGCGCCACGGGCGCAAAGAGCGTCTTGTGATTGACGAGACGATGAAACGGGCAGGATGCGTTGCCGGCCGAGCGACAACCTGCTGGAAGGCACATCTTGCGGACGATGATACAAGAGCGCCTCTAGTGATCAAAGACTCGTGGCAGTATCCGGAACGAGATGAGGAAGGGGAACTGTTACGGGAAGCAACAGATAAGGAAGTGGTCAATGTTGCGAGGCATTATTGCCATGAGACGGTACACGTGGCTGGCGAGCGTGACGACGTCCGAGGCAATGTACGGAGGAATTTGGATATTTCAAAAGCGACTAACTACTTCGTCCAACGGAAAAAGGCAGAAGGCTCGATGTTGCCTCCCAAACCGTCTGGCATGGATTCCAGCCGAAGGGGCAGATCAACCGCTGATACTATCAACCGAAAGAGATCATCTAGTTCACTCAACGCGCCCCTACCACCAAAGAAGCGCACTTGCTCCAGCTCCCCAACGAAAAGGGAGCAAACTCCTTCGACGCATAACCGAATCCGCCGTCGCGTCATCGTCCGCGACTACGGAACACCTATATACAAGGCAAGCTCTTGTGTCGCCATGATTGCTGCATTGGAGGGTTGCATTGAAGGTAGGAGATTTGCGGGGATAAACAGTGCATTGGCTGACCAAAGTAGGATACGAATCTTTACACGACCGGGGTAGCATGCTCCAGCGCGACGTGTCGATTGGAAACCTTATGATGAATGAGGATGTCGATAACCCCTCCTGGCCCTCATTTCTCATCGATCTCGACCTTGCAATTAGATCGGAGCGTGAGGAGCCTTCCGGAGCTCGAAGCAAGACCGGCACCAGGGCTTTCATGGCCATTGGGGTGCTCCTTGGCGAGAAACATTCGTTCATGCATGATCTAGAATCATTTTTCTGGGTACTATTGTGGATTTGCATCCACTATAATGGGCCGACTGAGAAACCGACAGTTGTCCATAGATTTGACAAGTGGAACTTTTCAGATACAGAAGAATTGGCTGAGTCGAAGAAAGGGGCAGTAGTCCATGAAGGAGATTTCAAAAGGATGATAGAGGAGAATATTAGGCCATACTACAAGTCACTTCAGCCTTGGCTTAATCGATTACGAAAAGTGGTATTTCCAAACGGCGGGAGGTGGGAAAAGGAAGATAGAGGCCTGTATTCTCGGATGAAGGAGGTTCTCCGGGAAACACAGAGAGACTTGGATATAGCAGCAGATTAGATACCACAACATATAAGGGCTCTCTTGAATATTGTTACTATCTCTACTATCATGACGATCTCACAGTTCATATTTGCGCCACGTGCTCGTGCCCAAACTAAGCTCAGGCTGTTCCCATTGAACCTGACATGGGGATGCATAGCGTATACTGGGCATCACGAAGGGGACATCACACCATAGTAGACCTCCTTGATCAGGGCCATAGCAGACCTCCTTGATCCAGGAGATAAATCCTGGCGCGGGGGTAGGAGAAGCGTGAGTTGACGCGGCTACGGGCCCGTGCACGCGCGTTGCCTGATTAGGTGGTGGAGGCAGGCATTCCAGATTGTCGGCGCTAAAACATTCATCCCGGGGAAGGCGCCTTTTCAGGAGGGATCCAACACAGCTAAAGCCAGCAACGTGATTATATTTAGTCATCCGATTATGTCTGCGTTTTTGATGCTCCTTAAATCACAGGCAATCTCTATCTTCAAGTCTGCGAGCTTTTCCTGCTCGGCCGATCCCAGCTGTTCTCCGTCTCTGCCGTACTATGTTCCGCAGTCCTTTGCCTCATCCCTCTCCCATCATCCACACTGACCGTGACCTCTCCCTTAACCTTGATCTTATCCAACCCATACAGGTTCTCCACGCTGTCTCCGCCCTGACTCCTCCGACCGCCGCCTAGCCTACTGGCGCCTCCGGGCCCCGCCTCGACCGTGGTAACCGTCCCAAACGTGTGCCCCTTTCCCATGAATGCGAAGGTCTCCAACCCAATATCATCTGACGGCGGGTATGACGTAAACACAATGTCCGCCCTCGTAGTCGCATATAGCAAGACGTCAAGCCAGCCGTTGCAGGCGATCATCGACCCCGCCACGCAGAAATACGCCAATGAAACCTCGTTCCCAGCCAACGCTGCTATCCGACCGATAGCGAGTGGCGCAGTACAGATGATATAGATGATGGGGTAGAGGATCATAAGAGGTGTCGCATGGTGGATCATCTGGCTGGACATATCCTCCCCCCGAGAGCGAGCGCGGAGGTAGATGAATATGGTGGCGTAGATCAGGACGCTGCTAAACATGCAGACGAAGATCCAGAAATAGTGAAGCCAAAGACGCTCGTTTTGGTAGGCATCATTAATCCAGCACTTTTGGCCGAGTTAGTTGGGAAGTAGGATAAGGGGGGTCAGGGGAAATACCCATGCGCTGGCTCGGACGTAGAAGTCATGCCGATGGAAGAGGGGTCCGATGAGCGCCATCACGTATACGAATGTCCAGAGGCCAGCAATGCAGCAATAGAAAGCCACGGTGGGCAATCTATAGTCCTTCACGACGCCGAAGAATGTGTGGACGGCAATTGCGCATATGAATACGCTACTTGCGAGATCTCCAGTGGAAACAAACCTAAGCTACCGTCAGTTTCAACTTCGTCTGATCACTTCACAAACGAACCATCCTTGCGCGAAACACATCGGTGTTCCTACTTCAATCGCATTGCGCCTTAAAGCATGAATGTTGAGGACGAAGGCGATCGCTTGTTGGATATCTACGAGTAACATTTAGCAAGTGGCATTGAATCAGCATGGAATTCTCTGACCAGCGAAGAGGAGGTTGTAGATAAGGAACAGGAACTGATTTATAGGCCCCTTCACCGCAGATTTGCGCCGCCATGATATCAAACGGAACGTTAACCATAGAAATAATGAAGTCGAGCTGATGAAAGACAATAAACCGAACGTCGACACCGGTATCAATCCATGAGAAAGAACAGCAGGAAGTGGTGACAATGACCTGCTCGCAGCGTCGAGTGCCATAGTGGCTTCCGCCAGCAGCGAGGCGGGAACATCGAGGGATGTCGGATTTCCTGCAACACCGTAGCAATTCGCAGCAGCCCCACTAGTCTTGGCCTTAATAGGAAGGAAGCTCTTTGTCTGATCCAGGCTCCATAATTTCCTATTCCGGATAGTATCTGCTACAGTAGCAGCAACGATCACTACTGTATATAGTATAGGTACATTTAAAAGTAGTTAGTGTTAGCGAATATGAGGTTCAGTGCGAGTTGAAGTGGGAGAAGGAGTCAAATCTGGGAGTCCATATTTGGCCTAGCACGGGGCCCATGAAGAGTTTCGTTTGAAAAGCTTATCTTGAACAGCTTCACCGGTCAGACTCTTGTTGAACATGGACGAGGCCCAAGAGGTCTTCTCTGAGGGAAGGATATAGACGTCAATGAGGCCGAGTGGAGGATCAATCTGGGACCTTTCCAGCATTCGGAGGCTATTCGTCACGGGTTAGCCATAAAGGTCAATACATGTTCCTGGTTGTGCACCTACTGACGAGGAATGGCAGGGCGGTTTTCATGGCATAGCTGGAACTTGTGGGTGCTATGCGAGTGTACGTAGGCGATATGCGAGCATGTTTGAACGATTGCCAATCGCTGCCATACAATTCCCAGAATAACATGCATGGGGACAGACTATGTAGAAGATACTAGAAATTGAGTGGCAAATATAGCCTGCTATAAAGGCACAAGCTCCCCTTGAACCCCCTATGAAATAGAGGTATGAAGAAAATAATATATTAACTTTGTGAATGTCGTCAATTTTATACCGTCCTGAAGCCTTGTGTGAATTGGAGAAATGAAACCCCTCCTGATGAGTGTCCTAACACCATCAATTCGTTCCAGACGGCCACATAAGTCGCTCTATAGTCAGGAGGAAGCCAAAGTATATTCTGCCCTTCTTCCGTTACCCAATCCTTAATCACAAATGGAGCAAACGACTGCTCTAATGAACCTGAAGACATGCTACAAGGTTGAAGTCTTAGCAAACCCCTATCGGTTTTGAGGAATTGACCCAAAGCAGAGAAAGACAGGGCATCAATTAATACACTAACCTCGAGCGTCTGCCGCGGCGCTCCTGTGCCGCTGTCCCAGAGCCGCACTGTGTTATCCGACGAGCCTGACGCGACCACCTTGCCGTCTGGCGAGAAGGCTACTGCCGTGACCGGGTCCGAGTGGCCCTTGAGCGTCTGTAGCGGTGCTCCCGTGCCGCTGTCCCAGAGCCGAACCGTGCTATCGCCCGAGCCTGACGCGATCAACTTGCCGTCTGGCGAGAAGGCTACAGACGAGACAGGGTCCAAATGGCCCTTAAGCGTCTGCAGTAGAGCTCCTGTGCCAATGTCCCAGAGCCGGACGGTGCTACCTTGTGAGACTGACGCGACAGATGAGACCCAGCCCGAATGGCCCTTGTCCCAGAGCCGGGCCGTGCTATCGCCCGAGCCTGACGCAACCACCTTGCTGTCTGGCGAGAAGGCTACAGACGAGACTGGGCCCGAATGGCCCTTGAGCGCCTGCAGCGGCGCTCCTGTGCCGCTGTCCCAGAGCCGGACCGTGCTATCGCGCGAGCCTGACGCGACCACCTTGCCGTCTGGCGAGAAGGCTACAGACGAGACAGGGTCCAAATGGCCCTTAAGCGTCTGCAGTAGAGCTCCTGTGCCAATGTCCCAGAGCCGGACGGTGCTACCTTGTGAGACTGACGCGACAGATGAGACCCAGCCCGAATGGCCCTTGTCCCAGAGCCGGGCCGTGCTATCGCCCGAGCCTGACGCGACAGACGAGTCCCAGCCCGAATGGCCCTTGAGCGCCTGTAGCGACGCTTCTATGCCGCTGTCCCAGAGCCGGACCGTGCTATCGCGCGAGCCTGACGCGACCACCTTGCCGTCTGGCGAGAAGGCTACAGACAAGACTGGGCCTGAATGGCCCTCAAGCGCCTGCAGCGGCGCTCCTGTACCACTGTCCCACAGCCGGACCGTGCTATCGCGCGAACCTGACGCAACCAACTTGCCGTCTGGCGAGAAGGCTACAGACAAGACCCAGCCCGAGCGGCCCTTGAGCGCCTGCAGCGGCGCTCTTATACCACTGTCCCAGAGCCGGGCCGTGCTATCGCCCGAGCCTGACGCGACAGACGAGTCCCAGCCCGAATGGCCCTTGAGCGCCTGTAGCGACGCTTCTATGCCGCTGTCCCAGAGCCGGACCGTGCTATCGTACGAGCCTGACGCGACAGACGAGTCCCAGCCCGAATGGCCCTCAAGCGCCTGCAGCGGCGCTCCTGTGCCGCTGTCCCAGAGCCGGACCGTGCTATCGTACGAGCCTGACGCGACCAACTTGCCGTCTGGCGAGAAGGCTACAGACAAGACTGGGCCCGAATGGCCCTTAAGCGCCTGCCGCGGCGCTCTTGTGCCGCTGTCCCAGAGCTGCACTGTGTTATCTGACGAGCCTGACGCAACCAACTTGCTGTCTGGCGAGAAGGCTACTGACAAGACTGGGCCCGAATGGCCCTTGAGCGCCTGCAGCAACGTTCCTATGCCGCTGTCCCAGAGCCGGACCGTGCTATCGCGCGAGCCTAGCGCGACCACCTTACCGTCTGGCGAGAAGGCTACAGACAAAACTGGGCCCGAATGGCCCTCAAGCGCCTGCAGCGGCGCTCCTGTGCCGTTGTCCCAGAGCTGGACCGTGCTATCGTGCGAGCCTGACGCGACCACCTTGCCGTCTGGCGAGAAGGCTACAGACGAGACTGGGCCCGAATGGCCCTTGAGCGCCTGCAGCAGCGCTCCTGTGCTGCTGTCCCAGAGCCGGGCCGTGCTATCGCGCGAGCCTGACGCGACCACCTTGCCGTCTAGCGAGAAGGCTATAGACAAGACTGGGCCCGAATGGCCCTCAAGCGCCTGCAGCGGCGCTCCTGTGCCGCTGTCCCACAGCCGGATCGTGCTATCGTACGAGCCTGACGCGACCAACTTGCCGTCTGGCGAGAAGGCTACAGTCAAGACTTGGCCCGGGCGGCCCTTAAGCGCCTGCATCGGCGCTCCTGTGCCGCTGTCCCAGAGCCGGACCGTGCTATCGCGCGAGCCTGACGCGACCACCTTGCCGTCTAGCGAGAAGGCTATAGACAAGACTGGGCCCGAATGGCCCTCAAGCGCCTGCAGCGGCGCTCCTGTACCACTGTCCCACAGCCGGACCGTGCTATCGCGCGAACCTGACGCAACCAACTTGCCGTCTGGCGAGAAGGCTACAGACGAGACTGGGCCCGAATGGCCCTTGAGCGCCTGCAGCAACGTTCCTATGCCGCTGTCCCAGAGCCGGACCGTGCTATCGCGCGAGCCTGACGCGACCACCTTGCCGTCTGGCGAGAAGGCTATAGACGAGACTGGGCCCGAATGGCCCTCGAGAGTCTGCAGCGCAGCATTCGAATTTGCCTGCACTTTCGTCTTCATTTGGATCCAAGGTGGGATACATTTCTCGAACTGTCTCCGAACAATGCTTTTCTCCGAGGCAAAAACGAGCGCCGAACAGTATAGCTGGAGAGGTGCCTGTTCAATCACCGATCGGTTATATAAGGTGAATCGCTTCGCATCTTGGATAAATTCGTGTAGACCAGGGCTTTTATCGGCCTTAGTATACATTAGTCAGAATTCCGAAGTATATCGTAAAGAAGGTTTACCTCTATATTAGACAGCAAAGTTGTAAGCATGGTAATACTCTGGGAAGTATTTCCTAAAAGACTCAACGCTTCAAGCCAATGAAGTAAATGCTCTTGGAGAAAGACATGGACCTGATCGCTGTCATACATTCTGCTCTTGCTCTGCTCCAGGTGGTAGACCCAATAACGACAAGCGTATTTGACTTCTGTTGGTAGGTAGACATTTATTGTGCGACTATCAATCTCACTTCGAAAAGTTCCAGGTTTCTGTAAGCCGCAGATGTTTTTTTTAAGACACTTGGACATCACTCGAAAACACTTGCTAGTTATACTCTTATGTGTCATCCTCTCATCTACCCAGAACAGACTCTTCTCACGCTTTAAAGGATCAAGAAGGAAGTCACGGAAAGAAAGGTGAAACAATCTTATAGGAGCAGCTTGGTTAGTAGGAATGCTGAGAACAGAGTGCAGTAGCTTTAGTCGACAGGAGACCTCATCTTTTGGGATATCAAGGAGGCTTGCAAGTGAAATGGTAGAGAGCGGACTCTTAAGGACAACAATTGCCCCAACTAACTCTCGGAATTCTAGAGCCAGCATCTCCTTCTCGATCTCGTCTTGCCCAATAAGCATCTGGTTTAAGATTGGAAGGTATGTGCTATCAAACTTCGACACCTGGCTAAGGGTTTGGGACTCAAGAATAGTAGCTAAGCGCTTTTTCGGGTCCCAAATTGGGTCTCCAACGAATCGACACACAGTTGCAGCAAAGATAAAAAGAGGAACCGCCATCGTAACTAGAGTCTGGATATTCTGTTTTCCAGGCCAGTCTACCGCCAGCGAGTGGTCGTCTCTGATTTTTTTAAGCTCATGCTCTAAAAAAGCGGATATATCGTGCTCAATCGTTGCTTGAGATATTTCTTGAAGAACGAGGTCCTGATATGTGTCTCCTGTCATATTCTTAAAGCCGAGTCGAATCGGCAGCTCTGGCCTACTAGTCACGAATATCCGAAGACACACCGTTTTATTATCCCGGAACTGCGATAGAAGAAGAAGAATAAGTTTTATGTCTTCTTGTCGTTCACACTCGTCTAACGCGTCAACCACGATGACTACCTTTGAAGCCTGCGGAAAAACACTTTGTACATCAGATAGAGGCTGGAGGATAAGTTTCTCGAATTGCTCTTTTAGAGCCTTTTCGGAAATAGCAGGATCGACGTCGATTGCTTTCCCGATGAATGGGCCAAGACTAGGTATTTTTGTTGCTAATTGAGCTGCGATGGTAGTGAAGAACCTGGACGCGTTGCCACGATCGCCTTCGCCTCTCTTGAAGAAGAAGCTACCCCCTAGTTGACCTTTATCAGCGAAAGACTGGGCAACTGTCCGCGAGATCGTTGACTTTCCGGTACCAGCCATTCCATTTAGCCAAAATATACATTTGCCTTGCGCGTCTTCCGCCCACTTCGCGATCTCGCGTCGCAGTTCAATTCTAGTATTCGGAAGGCATCTTGCTTCGTGCTCGTCGAGGTGAGAGTCGAAAGCTGCGCCCATTATACATGGTAGCTTGGCTAGGTCGATCTTCTGGGTTATACCAAGAACGAGCGCGCTACAGAGAACAAGACCGTTAGCAATCTTAGCCTATAGGTTGGAGACTAGATATCAGTAACCTACGTTTGATCGACTTGTAGAGCTAGAGAGATTGCCTGCTTATACCTTTCGAGATTCTTAATGACCTTTTCAACGTCCTTGCTCTCAAAAGGCCACTTCAAAGCTCGAAGCCCAACACTGCTCATAATCTTCTGTCTTTTCCCAAGATCCAGCGTCATGTTTACTTGTACTAGCTGCGTGAAGCAGTCCATAAGCGCATCTTGTAGTTTCTGAGAAGTCGAAAGCTGGGTGCTGTCTGGCCTTTGGAGCAGCGTCTCCACTGCTCGAAGCAGTTCGATAACGCCACTGACTTCTTCTCTAAGACGCTCGATATCGGCTTTAGCATGTTTGACGGCGAGGGAGTACTGGAAGCAGATTGACGCGATCTTCGCGGACAGTTCGACGACGGCGATGACGCTTGCGGCCACCCCAAGCCCTTCCATCGTGCAAGCTACCGACTAGGCTGCGGGAGTGGTGATAGTGGAGCAGCAGCTTGTTGCTTCAGTCTCAGTGAGCATGGCGACGTGACAGTGATAAGTGTCGCTGGCTTACCATGACGGAAAATTCAGATCGAAGGTCGAATGTGGAGGAAAGGGTCCAGTTGGTATGGCAAAGCTGAGATTTAGACAAAAACACGTGGCAGTACACGATACGCGAATGTCACAGCACAAGCATGTTGGTAATCACGTTGACTTGCTATTGAAACCTATGCCCTGAATCGATGGTTTTATGGCACTGTAATAATAGTAGAAATAGCTTAGAACGATGGTATTGAGGAAAGACACAATGGGGAGGTCAGGCAGATTACGCCTGGTCCGAAAACTCCAAGTTCTGCCATTATTTAAATGCACCAAGTTAGTATTAACTACGACAAGCTTATTTTACACTGTGCTCCAAGGTATCGCACGTGATATCCAGATTGCTTTCCTAAGGACTGGATGCCAAATAACGGACCGCAATCGGCATCAGTTCTATTGTCACATGATATAAATGAGCCTCTGCCTTAAGGCTTTTGCGTAGGACCAATTTCGCTTGTTCCTGTGCGGACCGCCACGCGGTGGAAGATGAATGGGGAGATGACGAAGAATAGGCGCGTGGTGCTGCGGGGGTATTAGCTGGGGTAGCGCATGGGGGGAGGTGTGTCTTACGTATTAGCGATGAGGGCGAGACAGGCGCGGCGCTTCGCGTCTGCCAGGCTGTCGTGGGTGACTCCGTCGTGGCGGGCAGCAAGCTGGTGGGACGCGATGAGGCTGGCGACGAGGTAGAGGGGAAGACTTCGTCGTAGAGGCTGAGCAGGGAGTAGCGGAACATGCTTTCGTCGGTACCGAAGCGGCAGGTGACGAGAAACTCGCTGGCGTCGCCGATGAGTGCGAAGAGGCACTGCGGGGTGTTAGTCTTAGTTTTAGCTGTTGGGGGAGGGAGAGAGGGGAGACGTGCGCCGAAGACGCCGAGGAAGGGGACCCAGGCGAGGGAATGGGGGGTCGAGGGGTCAAAGGCGGGGATGTAGCGGCTGTGGGAGGGGAACTTGTATAGGACGAGTAGGAGAAAGAGGATGAGATGGAGATATTCGACGAGGCGGCGGGGGGGGAGACTGAGGAGTGATGGGGAGGAGGCGGAGGAAGAGGTTGGCTTCGGAGATATACCTTCACTACATTCACGCGACATTCCCGTACAGCCTTGTCGTCACGGCCATTCCCCTCTGCCAAAGAGCCTTATATCTAGGTATCATGCACACAGCCCGCTGCGCACAGCCTCGTTTCTTCCCAATGAAAGGGCGTGGTGCTAGAGTGGTTTTTTTTTTTTGGCGCTCTGGCACGACTTCGGCCAACGTCGGTGCTGTTAGGGGTATAGTACTGTGTATATCATGGTGCTGTGTCTTTCCACCGTGCACCGTACATATCATAGTACTGTGTGTGGGCATCGCATTGGACAATCAAGAACCTTTTAAAATGCTTACTATCAGCCGCCACCAAATCCAAATTAGTTACGAAATAGAACGTTATGATCCACCAGCTTATATGTATGTAAATCACGTGAGCTGCACAAATGTATGTAGTCCCCGCTGTATATTGTGCCATTAAATAAGAGCAAAGGCACCCTCAATATGATATGTAAGCTAGACGGCCAAACTTCGGTGCCCTAATGGTATGTAAGCTACGACGGCCAAACTTCGGTGTTGATACGAAAATGACGCGAAAGTGACGCCAAACTGACACGAAAATGTTGCTTCGCCTCACTCACCCCGCTCACCTCACTCACCCTGCTCACCCCAAATCACGAAAGTCATAAGTGACGCGAAATTGACACGAAACTTTGCTCCACCTCACCCTGCTCCCCCCCCGGCTCACCCAGCTCACCCAGCTCACCCAGCTCACCCAGCTCACCCAGCTCACCCAGCTCACCCAGCTCACCCAGCTCACCCTGCTCACCCCTCGCCTCACCCTTCAGGCGGCAAGGGGCCGCGATTTCACGCTATGCCTATTGGCACAATTGAGACTATTAGCCAGAGGATACGCAAGCTTGTGTATGGCAGAGCGGACGGGATGCCCAATTCTCTTGAGTCTATGGTCGTATGTGGGAGTTTGTAAAGTGTTGTGGGTTGAGAACTGCAGGCTTCTTATTTATATATATAAACTTCTTGAGGTATACGTTCCGGACTACTCGTGAATTCCCCCGTACAAATTATGACATTTGTGACCTATGTCAAATATAATAAATTGTTGGAGCGCAAATTATTAGATACATCTTATTAGCTTTAATTTCTATATTGCCTCGCATCTAATCTACTTGCATCCCAGTTTATGCTTTATTCTACCATCAAGATCGACCCCTCCCTCATGCAGCTGCACGATACGCGCCCTCAATTTCACTCTCGTAATCCTTCGTAGTCAACGATCGCACAATCGTACCCTTACTAGCCCTCTGGAACGGCTTTTCAGGAGTTGCAACAACAACAAAGTCCCTCTGAATCCGTGCATGTCCCGGAACAAGTGCATTTGCTCTCTCTAGCACCGGCCAAACCTCCTCAATCAGAGCATCCCCCGTAACCTTTGGGTCCTTTGGTTCAAGCAATATCCCGCATTTTGTATGATCCCGTCCAAATACCATGGCTCCTTTCAAAGCTGGGTGGGTTTGCAAGCTCGCTTCAATATGCAGTGGGTTGACTTTTAATGCGTTGCTAAGGACGATTATATCGTCGAGCCTGCCCTCGTATTTCCACAGGTTCTCGAAACCGGGGTCTGTGCATTTGCTCAACAGGTCCTTTGATCGCCATTCCTCTATGCCAGGAAAGAGGTCAAAAACGATGCGGGTCCAAGCAAGGTTTGGGTCGGGCAGCTTTTGCGTCACAACTTCGTATAGGTCGGAATCTGGAGAGATTTGCTCTAGTTTCGGTCCTGTGATGGGGTGGAACTCCATATAGTTCCAGTGGGATTTTGGGGGCTCCATCATAAAATGAGCGCCGACCTCGGTAGAGCCGAATATCTGCCAGAGGTGTATGTTGGTGTTATTGACAATCCAGTCTCCTGTGCTATCTGCCAATGGACCTATATGTAGTGTTAGCAGTGACTTTCAAAATTTACTCCTGCTCAGACAAAGGAACCCTCCAGAGAGCGATTAAGCATTGGGATTTATTACGTACCACCCAGCCAACATATGTGTTTCACTGAACCCAAGAATGGGCGTATATAATCTCTATACTCTGTGAATACCGCGTCGCACAGGCTGGGAACCATGATCATGCCATCCAGTTCGATCTTTCTGGCAATTTCAACAACCAACTTTCCTGTGGGCGGAGCATTTGGTGGGCCAATCACTGAAGTTGCTGGGCAAAAAATTGAATAGGCGCCGAAGCATATTCCACTTGAATGGAAGAACGGCGTGGATGACAAAAACGGCTTCTTCTTTGTAATCATGGTGTAGCAAGTCGGCGACATCCGTCCTGGTACAGACGGATTGAGGTAAGCAGAATCCAGAAAGGCCATAGTCTTATTTGTATAATATATCGGTTTCGGGGCACCTGTTGAGCCTGATGTATGTATCACCACGACAACATCATCTTTGGCTTCTTCCCAAGTCTTGTTGTATAAGTAAGGCTTAGACGGAGTATTTATCATTTCCTCCAGGTCAGGAACTTCCACAACTTGAAGGCCTTCGACGAGGCCTTTTAGCTGAATGGCGTGTTCCTTACAATTGCCAGAGTAGAATACCACACTGCAATCGGTAGCTTCAAGCAGCGTCGACGTGTTTGGAAGGGCATTCCGAGGGCCTGGAAGCAGCAGCGGATGCCCAATCTTGATAGCAGCCAGCTCCATAACCCAATATCTAAAGTCGTGAATGCCGATATATGCAATCGTATGAGACGCGCCAATGTGTGATTCTAGCCAGTGCGCAGTGTAGTTCACAGCTTGGGAGAGCTGCAGCGCCGTCAATGAGTTAAAGCCCTCGGAAATATCAATCTTTGCAGCCATTCCCAAGACATGGTTCGGGTCTGTAGATGCAAGCTCATCCAGGACTTGGGGAAGAAGCCTTGTCCCGTGACCAGTCATATCACTCTGGTCGTGAGTGAGAGAAGAGTTATTTTGAGCGGGGGATTGGGAAACCATGTTGATCTATATCGTCCTGGAGCAAAGCTAGTAAATATCGAAGCAGCTTGTTGGCGCTTTATCTTGAGATAAAATATCTCATAAATGAAGAGCGTACGTCGATTTCTTTTATGCTGCCTTTACTGTGAGCCTCTTACTGTCAGCCCATTTACAGTCAGCAGGAGTACGTACGTAAGGGATTCACGTGGATCAACGACCGAATTAACGACCAATATAATCGTCCCACCGCCGAATCGCTTCTTAGTTTCCCTGTTCGGCCCAACCAGTCGAATATGCTAGTGAGCACTAAAATCTCACAGGAGATCTTGCCGACTTAGGGCATAAGAGATCCTAACGGTTTGAGTTGCTCGTCTCTAGTTCTATTGCAACCATATATCGTAACTTTGCGGCGATACCGACATTCCATGACAATAATTCATCTGCGGCTACAGCAAAGGTTGCTGACAAGAATCCAATGCCACTGCAATATATTTTGTGGTGTCATCTTCGCTTGGTCGAACCTATTGAATCCTTCCTGAAGCCAATATGGGCTCGATTAATGACTTGAGCGTCAGTTATAGCTTTGGTGGTTTTCTGACGTGAGGTTGGTCTGTTCTGGGGCCTGAATGGCTAGGGGTGTAGGTGGTCGAGGGAAGGGCGTTGAAGGGTCCGTAGATGGCAGTCACGGTACAGTCATTCCTTCCCTGGTGGTTCCAATGCAGCTGGAAGTCGGCGAAGGACGTCATAATAATTTCCTTCTGGTATTCGCAGACTATCGTATTCGCAGACTACCAAAAGGATTCGTGTTTCTGTTCATGAGCCCTTATTTAGGTATTGTGTAATTGTTCGCAAACCCTCAACCTAGGCTCGACCTCTCCATTGCCCTCTGCTTCGTCAGTGAGAAACCGTAATGTTGAGTATCCCCCGCTCGCACACAGCGTAGTGTAAGCCGTGGTGGAAATTCCGGCCTGGTGGATACAAAATCATATTTGGCATTATATAAACAAACCCTTCCAAGTTCCCAATCCAAACTCCCTCTCCGGTTATTCCAGTTACCCTTATATACGCCCCCCCCTTTACCTCCCATCACCTCACGCACACCCCCTACTGATGTAGCCCCGCCAATTCATGCTTCGCCCTCGAATCCAACTCAACCACATACCGACTATCCATTTCCGCCGGCACCGTCCCCGCCGGATGAAACGCCCCCTTCCCATCCGAACCCACCCCCCCCATCACGTTCCTCTGCCTCCTCAACACCATCCCCAGCGCAATCAAACTGGCCACCAACCCTGCGCCCAGCACCGCCCCCACCGACGCCCCAACAACCGTACTATTATCCTTCGGACACACCTCCTGCGCCGTCGCGCCGCTCACCGCCGTCGTCTGCCCCGCAGCATCCAGCTTAATCGTCTTCGTCTCCGTCTGCGTCACCACCGCGCTACCCCCCGTTACTGTTGTCGCGCCCTCAACCGTCTGCGTGACGGCCTTGACGAGCGGCAGCACGTCGCGCGGGTTCAGCTTGATGTGCGTGAGGGAGCAGCACTTATCGCCGTCGGGGCTGCAGCACCAGTTCGCGTCTTCGCAGGTGTGGAGGTTGTATGTAAGTGCGCCGGTATCTGTCATCACTCGTCAGCTCCTGCCTCCCAAACACCACTCTCAAAACCACACCCCCAACCCTCACCCCCCACAACTCGCACAGGAAAGGAGAAACTCACTCGCACAATAACTCTGACACGCGACATCCTTCCCCGTCGGATCCGTACACCCCTGCGCCACCAACAACTCCGCAATCGTCTGCCCATCCTGACTATAGCACAACCCCCCCCCAACACAGATATCCGGCGGGGATTTCGTCAAGTTACAGCACGCGACGTGGCTTCCGGCGGGCAGGTCCGCATTGCACGGCTGGATCTCGGGGCCGTGTAGTTGGCCATTCACGCCGTAGCATTTCTGCTCCTGCGCTGTTGCCGAGCCGGCGAGGAGCGCGAGGAGGAGGTGGGGGATGAGCGTGTTGAGGTGGCGGCAGTGCATTGTGTTATGCGTCGGTGCTGTGCTGTTGCAAGGCGGCGGCGTGGATGGGTGAGCGAGGTGAGCGACGACGATGACGAGGGCGAGAGCGAGGGGATACAGAAGATTACATACCCCAACCCACCAGCCCAGCCGCACCTCATCTAGCCGCGGATACGAGCCATTTCCAGCTACCAGGGGGAAAATTACCAGCGGACCCAAAGGGGAAAGTTTGAAGGATTGGATCGGCAAGGCTGAAGCCTCGGGTGCATAAAGGATGGGTCTTGGCGAATCAGAGGAGGGGAATGGGGGGGATGGGGAAATCGACTGTGCGGCAGGACGGGGCTGTGATGAGCTGTCATGGGATGTGATTGGTGGGGGTGGGGGGGTAATTCCGTGACGTTGAGAGGAAAGGTGGGTTTTGGCTGGACCGTGCGGGTAGGGCGACCGATCCGTGCCGTGGCGCAGGGGGAGCTGAGGGTGATTTGTCACGTCTGTGGTATTTTGATATTTGGGTGGTATTTTCATATTTGCCAGATGGCATTCGTTGCCAGCATCGGTTGACAGATATACGCAGAGTCAGAAAGTGAGTGAGAGAGCGGGGTAGAAATAGAGGTAAAAGGTCCCAGATATGCCATTGTGATCAATATGCGATAGCCGCTATGCGATATGCAATATCCCCATCTCCCAAACCATCCCCTCTAAAAAAAAGCCAAGCAGGACCAAGCAAAGCCAAGCTCACGCCCCAGCTCTGCCAGTCCGCCATCAGATGTTAGAAATTATGTTAAACCCCATTACCTCCCCCTCCCAACGACCTCAAACCCTCTTCTCCCACCCATTCACCCCCCTCTTCGCCCCCCTCCCCGGCTTCCCCTCATACCACT
>JPKC01000093.1:0-39786 GCA_000750925.1 Pseudogymnoascus sp. VKM F-4518 (FW-2643) | reverse complement strand
CCGACTGAACTTTGCTTTGATTTCTGTACAACGCTTAATGAAGTTGGTAGTCCAGTTCTTCCCAACAGGGCTCTTGCCTCGTTTGGAGAGTAGAAGGTTGGCCATTTCTTGTACAGCTTGCAGCTAGGGCGGAAATCCACGTGAATCTAAGTCGAGGATGTACCGAACGAGAGCTGATTCTTCGTACGAAGTTAATTTTCGTAAGTTGGGGGTAGAGTTGCGTCGAGAAGCTTTTCCATTCAACCGCTTATGGAGAGTTGTATATGGGACATCGTACGACATTGCGCTTGCTCGAATACTTTGAATATGCCCTTCTTTAATTGATTGGATAGCTAGAAGTATTCTATCTTCTTAATTAGACAGCTTAGCTTGGTTTGGTGGTGGCATTGTTGACTATATTCTATTGACGCGTTTTGGTGTTTTGGTGATCCCCTCGCTTGTGTGATCCCTTCGCTTGTGAAATACGTTATAGTATTTATCCTCTGCATAAATAATAAATAAACCTCCCGACTCGTTCCTGATTTGGCACCGCGGGAGCTACACTCCGATATTTCTTCATTTGGCAGATGTCAAAGTTTGAAGTCTCCCACGTGATATATTCGAGCTTTCCTTTCCCATGTGACTAGGATTGGCGGCTTCCTGTCGCAGGTCCTTGGGGATGCACATATCGAGGCGCTGGACAAGATCATCGTCGACGTCGTCGGCATCCGCGGCACGTTGTTTGTTATTGGGTGAAGTAGCAGAGCTGGTAGGGTCTAGCTGCCGAAGCGAACAACAATGCGACGAAGCTGAATCGTTCGTTATTCGTGGGAAAACAAAAGAATCGTTTTTGCCGCATCGGGTTTCATTATTTCGAGATGCGACGACGAATCTCCGTGTCGATTTAGGAGGCTGAAACTGGCCATGCCCTACTTGGGCTTGCACTTTCTTGGCGTACGGGCGAGGTTCCGAGTCGAAAGTCTAAAAACGGATCGACCGGCCTCCTTCCTGAAACCAAACCCAGCATCACGCTTGGACCGACCCAACATCTCGAAACTCCGAACCTTACAGCAGCGATGAGACGTCGCACCTCACTCACCCTCGCTGGCGGGATTGTCTAAATTTTGATATTAGGGCTCTAATTTCCACCCACGATGTCTTGGCAACTGAAATTGTAAGTGGCGTTTGGCGACGTGAGGCTCATAACGTCGCGGATCATCCCAGACGGCGCCTGGTGGTGCAATGGACCCCCAGATATTTCGACTTTATCTTGGCGCGAACGGAGAATTAACTTGAGAGCTTCTGATCAGGAGTCGCCGCTAGGCGCCATGCTCTTACTCTCAAGCGGTCCATTCTCAATTTTTTAGTCTGATCTAGTCTTACAGTCCGATCTTATAAGAGGCCTCTTGTCCACCTCTGCAATATCTCTTTTTTTCTTCAGCCGCGCTCACTTCTTCATTTCCAGTCCAAGCAATTACCAACCTTTCGTCTTTTACTTCTCTCGCATCGCAGCTGTGCTGTCGTTTTTAATCCACAAATTTCATCCATTTGACATATTCCATCTCAACTCAACAACCCTCAATACCCGCCAAAAAACACCATGCAGTTCTCAATCTCCACCATTGCGCTCTACGCAACCCTCTTCCTAACAGTCTCGGCCTTGCCACTTTCATCCCGTGCTCTGTCTTCTCAGGCGTACGACGACCTGTCCATCAGCGCTGGCCAGGCCGGAGATGCTGAAGCGGAGGCCTCAGCCAAGATCGGGATCGACACTTCTGACCTCGCAAACGTCAGCAAGGCAGACCTGGAGATTATCAAGGGGATTCACGACGTCGCCAATGACGCCGAGGTTGGAGCTTTCAACCCCGCGCTGGACGCTGCGACTGATGCCGCCGAGAAGACGGCGATCCAGGTACGCGGCCGCACACAGTTCCCCTACCTTTCCCGCATCAGGCTAACAATTAATGATAGAACGGCAAAATAAAGAACAAGGTTCTGAAGCTCTCTGCTGCAGTTCTGGCGCTTCAGATCCAGGAGGCGCAGGGTGACGACAGTGTTGCGTCGAAATTAGCAGCGGAACAGAAGAAACTGGCCAACAACATTGCCTTAGATACAAAGGCTGCCGGCCAAGACAGCACTGCGATTTCTTTCGATGGGTCTTCCTAAATAGTTGAATACAGTTGAGGGGAGGAGAGGATGCTTGGGACTTCCCAGATGCATCGTACCCAGGTTGGAATTTGGATGGGATTGTGCCGAGAGAGGTAAGATAAGATGGCAAAGCGAGGTTTTTGTAGAAAATATCAATACACTTGTTTTCTGGAGCGCGAGCGTACTGAAGAGACCTGGAGTCCAAATGTGAAGATGAAAGGTTTTGGGGTTAAGCATCGCGAGGCTGGGTACTCGACTCGGCCTTGCTGATTAGCCAAGGAAAGCTCTAGGCAGCCTCTCGAGATCAGCCGCACCCCATGCCTCGTTCGCGACATCTCCATGGCCTTGGTTAGACTGTCCTGTCACCAAGGCTGAGTATAAATAATAAATAATAAACCACTCAAAAGATAGTTGCACCTGCCGTGCACTGTCTGTCCAACCTTCACTCCTGTTATCTCAAATCGCGATATTCCCTCACAGCATGGCCGCCAACCCAGACGCTATTTCTATACTTCTGATGCTTCGACCTCTGATGCTTCGCGCCTTCCGTTCTCTAACCTGATCAAAATGTTCCTGGGCGGGACATTTGTTTTTATTCGGTTCTCTCTTCTATTATTTTTAGGCAGCATAGCCTGGTCGGCCAGAGCCAGGAGCATATTTGTATCCAACCATGCCGCGGAGCTCCTCAGCCCTCAATTCAACAACAACATTGGCCGCGGGGAGCGGACAATGTACATTGTGGTGGGTGCAAAACCCCTTCTAATTATTTGACCTATACTAACACGTATGATAAGCTGATGTATAGCTTCTGGTACAATATAGTTGCCTGGATCCTATCAATGCCTGGTTCCGGCGTTTTACATCTTTACCTGGGTCTAATGGACCTGGGCATCGTCGCCGCCTTGATTCCCGCGGTCTACTGGCAGAGCATTTATATACCCCACTCGAGAGGCACCTGCCAAAATGCCACTTCATGGCAGGTGTCCAATGCCCGCGAAGAATCTTGGTTCACTGTCCTAGCGAAGCTTCACAACTCTGCTGACCCAGATCCAGAGGGTCGCTGTAATGAATACGTGGAAAATTGGACTTTTGCTATTATTGCGATGTGAGTATTGCTGGAATTATGCATATTAATTATCTCGGCATCTCTGGTCTCAGCATCTATGGATAATTACCTTATTGACTCTCATGTACTGCAGAGTTATATTCTGGCTTTTCGCCCTTTTCAACATTCTTTATGGTGACTGGGACGCGTCATTCACTTGGGACGGGTTTATAAAACCGTGGAGGAGAGATAGAACAGAGAACAAAGGTATCTTGCGTATTGTGCGTATTGTGCGCAATTACTTACTGCTGCCACTCTACATTATCTGGTACCTCTCCTTCTTGTTTCCTAGAACGAGGGAAAGGTTGTATTTCAGGTATCGCTACTTTATAAAGGTGTTATACAGGCACAGAGGACGCAACTCATCATCGGCGGCCAGCACAGTTCAGGGCAGCTCGCCACACAAGAATAATACCACCTTCCAGGACAAATATTCCGACCGTCTAGCTCGGCTCTTAATTCTCGACATTTCAACGTTGGTTGCTTCCAACTTGCATTACACCGATATTCAAAGTCTCAGCCTGGCCTCAAGCCAAATCCGAGAAACTCTTTTCCCAACTGGCAACATCAGACACCACACGGCGCATTTTCGACTAAACAGTTGCAACAACCCGACAGGGAAGAAGAGATGCTACCGCTGCCGAGTCCAGATATGCGATGTAAGATAGCACTCTGTCTGTCCAGTTACTTAAGATGGAATATCTAACAGTTGTGCAGGGCTGCGGATTCGAACGTGAACTCCGCGACACGCCAACATCTCGCCACCTGGAAGCCTGCAAAGCCCACTGCACGATGTGCTACAAGGATACCATCTCCGGAACTGCTGGGCAGCATTGGTGTGTATGCAAACCATATCTCGGAAAACAAATAGTCTGCGTGAACTGCTGTAAACTCCCTAACGAGGAGCTCGTCGCTGTTCACAATGCTTGGGACCGGGCTAGGCTGGAACGGTCGGTGATGCGGGCGGTACCTTGCTCGCACTGCGAGGCCGATTTGGAAACGGATGGGCCGCGGTGGTGGGTGTGCACTAGGTGCGAGAGAGAATGCACAAACCACATCCATCCTAGTTGGGCTCCAAAGTCGGCGGTTTAGTTTTAAGTTTATGGAGCACGGCTGTCACGATGCCCGGATACGCTTACGGGTCATCTCACTGAGCCGAAAGACTACAATACTCCTAGGCGCATTATTTTGATCAGCGAACAAAATTAATAGACGAAGACATGACATCAAGGTACTAACGAACCGGCGTTGATTGACATAATCCCTTTTTAGGCGCGGAATCTAGATTATTCAAATATTAGGACTAGATGGGCTATAGAACATAAATCCGGTGTGATTATGCTCTTACAACTCCGTGAGAGTTTATATTAGTAGTTTAAGTTAATATGATCTCTCTTTTCAACTCTATTCCTTAGTAACACAGCTATATATAGCTGTGTGTGATTAAGAACTCAAGAAGTAATGAGGTAGTTGCCAATACTTATAGTTAAAACTAAAATATTCATTTCTTGGGTATATCCCCTGCGTTCAATTCAACGTGCCTATCTTGGTATCATCTTCCCATACCTCCACTCCACATTCTCCGACACTTAATATTTATATCTAAAGCCACCCTTTGCTGCGCTAATAGGGACACCGTGTTGATCCACCTCTTCACCTTCCGCAACAACAGCAGCCTCTGCAGCATCCATCTGCTTGTTCAGTCGGATCAGCATAAACCGCAGTCCTGTCGCCGTGAGAATAGACATGGCTGCCGTAATGCAGTTGACAATCATAGCAATGGTGAACTTGGGCTTGATGTACATGTAACTGGTGTAAATCGAAGCGACGTTGCTGATGCAGTTGATAAATGCGATCGCGGCAGCTCTCTTAGCTGCTGGACGTGGCAACGTGTTGCTAATCCAGCCGAGGGCAACAGTGTAACCACAGTACAATCCAGGAATCATCAGCATCATGGCCACGTATCGTGGGGCGGTGGAGGTGGTGGCCGCAGCAAGGATGAACGCAATAACAGCAACGCAAAGCGGTAGCACGATGTGGTAGAATCTCTCTCCGGTGCGGTCGGCGTGCCACGCGTTTATGTAGGTGGTGATCACGCATAGAACATAAGGTGGTACAGTTAGAAGCAGAGTCTGGACGGCACTGAAGTTCAGCGACCCAACGACAGATGGGAAGAAGCTCGTCACAGAGCCAGACGAGACAATGCCAAACAAGATGACCAGCTGTTGATTATGTTAGCCATAAAACAGAATATTTGACAAAAGAATCCGAGCTAGTCGGCCAGTAACAACTCACCAGAATCCAAGTCTTGATATCAATAAGCGCAAGCTTGATACCATTCAAGAACGACTGGCTTTCGCTGTCGACCCAATCATCCTCACCAATGTCTTCCTCCATTCTCCACGCTGCAAGCTGACGCTCCTCCTCCGACAACCACATTGTTGTGCGAGGAAAGTTGGGCAAAATGAAGAAGGCGGCGGCAGCAATACCGATCGTGATTGTGCCCTCAATGATGAAGAGCCAGCGCCAGGAGCGGAGGCCGTGGAGGTGGTCCATATTTCCGACAATGCCAGCCGCCAATAGCCCCGAGAAGGCTCCACTGATGAGAGCCCCGGAGTACAGAATCGAATAACGGAATCCAAGTTCCGCTCGCGTATACCAACATGATAGGTAGTAGAGGCACCCAGGGAAGTATGCTGCTTCCACAAATCCTAGCATGAACCTACATGCCACCAGGCCCCCAAAGCTATGACAGGCAGCTGTCGCGGTAGATATGACGCCCCAGACAACCATGCATGATGGCAAGAATATGGCAGGCTTTCCGATTTTGTTGAGATATAAATTGGATGGTATTTGCATCAGAACGTAGCCTACGAAGAGAATACTAATACATGTCTAGACAGACGTCAGCGACCCAGGCCGTAGATGTGCGCATTGGCGTCCAAGTTTAGTCGGGGAAGCTTACCGCATATTCGTTGCCCTGTAGATTCAAATCCTCCTCAAGAGCTCCCAATCGAGCCGCTGCAATGTTGTTGCGGTCCAGGTAGTTCATGATATACATGAGGACAATCATGGGCATCAGTCTGAAATCGATCTTCCTCACGAGCGCCTTCTCTGCCTCCGCCCGCCGCTCTGGGGACATCGCCGCCACGAGCGCCGGGGGTGCAATTGCCCGCCGGACGCCCTCGGTAGGAGTGGCCTGGACATAGGGAGGGAGCTGTTTGTCCGAGTCTAAATGCTCTACAGCACCCATTTCATACTCCTTGTCGGACTTGGAGTCAGTCTTTGGGTCGACCTTGGAGTCGGCCTTGGTGGCATCTGCGTTTGAAATATACATTGCGACGACGGGGGAGCTGACGACCTGTCATTGGAGAGGGTCTAAACGAGGGCCGACATCAGCGAATTCAAGGCGGCATTACGTTCTTATAGAGTACCAGGTGACATTCAGTCAACCAGGGTGGGAGGAGCTGTGAGAGCTCTTCTGCACGTCTCACACATGGGCAGACACCGATGGTGCATTCATTGTGCAACGCTGACTAGTTCTGCACATATTCATCAAGATCATCGGCAAGAAGCTACCGCATTTGGCCAAGTAGTGGGAGGGAATGCTTGTCTCTAGAGTACCGGTCGGCGCTTTTCTGGATAAGAGTGTGGCCGAGGAAAATAAACTTCGCGCCCATGAAGCCTCGCACGCTGACATGAACGGTGGTGCTCCACCTCTTCCTCCTTCTTCCCCGCGTTCTTCACCTCCTCTGCTTCCTCCGCCTCTCCTAGGCTCGAGCGCCTTCATTTGCTCCTCTATGGTTGGCGGAGCACACTATGCCTTTGGGGGGATGACCGGGGGTGGAGGAGATGGAGGGGATAGAGTAGCTCCTTTTGGCGGGGGTAGAACGGACATTTACACGGCAGTTTGTTTGTACTCCATACGTATCGTGGTGTGTACCGAGCTTGAGGCGTTAGGCGTGTTGTACCGAGATATGTGCTATACTAGCTGTGCCGTAGGCTCTCAAAAGTACGGCCGTGCCGTCGAGGATGCCGCTCCCATCCCCATCGGAAGTGCGGGGTGTGGGGGTACGGGGTAGACGGGTTTGGGGATTTTTGGCAAAATGCCAAGTAGATGAGGTGACAAGAGTGGATGGGTTAAATTCACGGAGATCGGTTTTGTGTCCCATCCAATCATACATCGGTACAGCCGAAGCCAGTCACCGTCGCCTACCGTCGCCTTCAGCAAAATCCACATGAGGCAAATCTTTCATGACGATCAGCGTGCAGCGAAGAGAAGAGAGAAGCTGTGGGGGACGCGGGCTGAGGTGGCTAGAAAGGTTCATGGGACTCAATTCGGCGTTTGGTAGATTTCTATCTCCAAACACCTACCGACTGACAATGACAATAGCCTTCTCCGAGTTGGAAATCCCCCATAAAAGCACGGTAACTACTCTGTTCCCCACCCTGCGCTTCCCCAGGTCCATAGAAAGTCGGGGCCATCCTGGCGTCACAGACAGCATCCTCATGCTGCACTAGAATAATAGCTCAACGCAACGAGCAGCATCACATGCTTCCAAAATCCTGGGATTAATAATGTGCCGATGAGACCAAAGATATCATACATCGAAGTGCCACTTCCCCACGTAGTTTCATCGTTCTTCTCAAATCAATCCCACCGAGAAGAAGCGGGACCACCAGACGCTACCCTCTCAATAGAACCTATTTGAGCGCCGTCAAGGTCTTGGCCGCCTGGAGTAAGAGGTTAGGCTTCCCGAGCTTCCCCTGTATATAGCGTGTGCTGGGCCGCACCATCTCCGACGCAGCATCCGTGGCTTCGTCACTGATGACAACGGGCGCCACAATAATAATCCCATCGACGCCTTCGCTGCAGGAAGGCGTTGTGAGGGAACTAGAGTACCTGAGCCATGTCAGCATATAAAATTGGACTGGGGGGTGGGAGTGCCAACGGCGTACCTCATGACAGGGTTGTTGTTCGAGTGCGCCATGGGCGATGTGAACGAGAGATGTTTAGCTGTGGCGCTGGCGATCTGACCAAGCTCCACGATATGTGTGATGGGAGACAGGTCGGTGTCGAAAACCTGTGTGCTGTACGTGTCGAGGGGGGCGAGAAAGGCGACAGCTGCAAGTGACACATCAGAAAATGCCGAGTCACTGATGCCCTAGAGCAAATATGGAAGTGTGACCATACCTGGAGTGTCGAAGTCGAAGTGGCTCCCCACGGAGAAGTATTCCCCGATAACTCTATGTTCGGTCGAGATGTCAACGCCAAACTGCCTCAAGGCATTGCTCTTAGTCGCCGTCCCAATCGTTCCATGGACCAACACGTCCACCATCTCTCCCACGTTCACAAGCCTAGAGCCATCCGCATATGGGACCATCTGCGACCAATTCAACGGCTCAAATGGGTCTGTGTATCCAAACGGGGAGCCTTCAAAGCCACTTTCGGCGCAGAGCACAAGAGAGGTGCCATATACACAGGAGGAAACAGGTTGACAGAATGTGGTGAACACTCCGAGCGTGCTAAGAACATTGGCCTTCATCGTTCCAGTATAAATCGAGTGATTGTAAGGGCAAGGAAACCGATAAAATAATGCGACAATACGAAGGCCGTAGGTGCGCAGTGGAATCGAAATGCCAGACTTTGGTTATCCAACTTCTGGGTGTCTGGGACTCCCCTTATAACAAGTGAACCCCTCAACCTCCTTGCGTAACTCGCAATGTTCATTTTGGGGTTGGTTAAGGGGGATGAGACAATTGCCTCCGACGCCAAGTTGATGTAGTGTAATATTGATGCGCCACGGAGATTTAATGGCTAGTCATAAAAAGGGGTGACTGTCCCTTGCTTGGTTGGGCCACAACACGACATTGATATACAATCATGACCAAAGTTTCCAAAGTCGACAATGTTCTTTTCTTCAGGCTTCACACCGTTGAAATGTCTGTGCGAAAGGAATTAATTTGTGACAGGAATAGATTTGAAAGCTGCGAAGGGAGGAATACTGAAAAGGGCGTGATGGGAGATGTCTCAAAATTATCGGTCTGGATGCCAAACCTGTCAGTTATTTTCGGGCGGACCCTCCTTTCCTTGCTATTTTCACCACGAGGTAACCCACACATCCATGAAGCGTGACACAAGATCGACAACAGAACAAGGCGCTATCAATCTGGTACCCCTCACTTCAATCACATTCACAATATCATAGTGCAAGATCTGCTCAACGCATCCATTCTATTATCTTTGACGACATCTGGCATTGTAGCTTTAAGCCAGCGAGCATAAAAGTCATGAGTTCCTCATAAAAAAAGACCAGGCATTGTATCGAAAAAGCAACAAGATATATGCTTTTACTTTGCCAAACCAGATAGCCATCTGGGGCTTGACAACAAAAGAAAACGTGGCCGTCCATGACTGCAGTCAGATGCCAGAATCCCAAGTAAATGCAGATTGAACGCCGGCGGATTTTTTTGCACGCGCTGAAGAACAAGTATACAAAGAAGTCAATCCTCAATTCACTGCCACCCTTTCCAAATGCCCGGGGAAGTTAAGTCTTCTCGAAATGTAAGATCGGCCTTGATGTACATCCGCCGTGCCGACATACGAGGTCAGCTTAGTTCTGGTTCTCTGGGCACTGGGCCTGGACGTGTCCGGGCTGTCTGCACTTGTAGCAAGTACGCTCAGCAGAGGTCTCCGATGGGCAGTCTCTGCTCAAGTGGCCGGTCTGGCCACAGTTGTAGCACTTCTGGCCCTGGGTGCAGTCGCGAGACATGTGGCCAACGCCACCGCACGAGTAGCAGGTCTGCTGGCGTCCACCGTAACCGCCGCCGGCACCGCCACCGTAGGCACCGCCACCGTAACCAGCGTTCTGGTAACCACCGGCGGCACCAGCCTCTGGGCAGTTGCGGGCAATGTGTCCGACCTTGGAGCACTTGTAGCACTCCTGGCCAGCTCCACCTCCGAAACCGCGTCCGGCACCCATACCCTCAGCAGCGGGGTTAGCGCAGTCACGGCTGATGTGGCCGGGTTGGCCGCCTGCAACGGTGTGAGCTGATGTGGAATGTTTTGGGGGTTATCAGGCAAAACTTACACTTGTAGCAGGTCTTGTCCTTTGGTCCCTCTGGGCACTCGCGGCTCATGTGTCCCTCACCTAGAATTGGGTAAGTGAAGGTCAAGATGTTAGGTTCTTGGGTTTACAAACCACCACAGTTGTAGCTATCTCATCGTCAGTCACTCATTCTCGGCAGTTCACAGAATTCGAACATACCACTTGGCTGGACCGCGGGTTGGGCAGTCACGGGCCTGGTGAGACTGGTCACCGCCTATGTGTATCAGTCAGTAGTGTTCGCTTGATGAGTACGTGTAGTATGAGGCTGAGTGTGAGGAGTTTTTCGGGAACAATGGCGCCGGAACTGGTCTTGAGATCAATGCGCAGTGAGGTGCAAATGAAATATATATCATATCGGGCGCATAACTCAAGCTGATTGAGGGATCTTGTTGGAATTTTGTGCGGGTGGCGAAAATCGGGTGGTATGTGAGGGGTAGGATAGAAGGCGATGATTTCACGTACAGTTGTAGCATCCACGCTGCTGCTGGGGGGCTTCTCCGTAGTTCATCTTGAATGATTTTGTTGGGTTGAGTTTCTAGATCAGAAATGCCATGTCAGCTTGGGTTTTCGTGGGTAATTGTTGAGGTTGCAAAGTTTAGAAACCCAAAGTGGCGGGGGAAACGTGGAGATCGTCGTAACCAGGATCTTATTTGCAGCTCTTCAGAGGACGAGGAATAAATTGACATACGGTTTAGAAGTTGTAGAGTTTGAAGAGACGAAAATAAAATCGTCTGGGGCGTTATGATCCTGAGAATTTGACAGAAAGTTAAAAGTTTGAAGGTTCTTGTATTTCTTAGAAACGGCTGAGCAACGAGAAACCTGGGTTTTCTTTTGCAAACCTCGCCAAACTCTTGAATGCTCCAAGATCGATTTGTGGAAGACGCTAGCAGGGAGAAGCGGCCAATGGGAGGCTATGATTGGCGGATGAGAGAGTTCATGTGGGTTTCCAGGGCGGTGAGCTTAAATGGGGTAGGAAAAACAATTATCCGGGGGAAAATCAACATCATCTTACAGCGAACCAGATATGTACAAAGCAGGTTCGCTGTAAAAATGTACAAAGGTATAGAAATCATACAAAGAGAAGAATGTAAAATAAAAAGCTCTATAAACAAATCGGAGGAAAATAGTTGAAATAATAATATAAATAATGCCTGGGGAGTGAATGCTGTACTCTCCTGTAATCTGTAGGAAAGTACTTTACTGTTAGCAGCTGCTTTCACCCGTAGGTAGTAAATGTAATGAATGGTACGTACCTCCCACTTGAGAAACTCGTGGCAAAGTGTACTCCGTAAGTGCAAGTACCAAGTCATGGCACGTGCACGGACCATATCATCCCAGCCTCGTCGCGGTCGTCGCGGTATCGCTGACAGCAGGGGCAGTCACGGGCAGTCACGAGAAATGCCAGGTCTCCACGCCAGATAAACCACCGCTGTACCCCCCAAGTTGCCATCTGTATGCCCGGATGACACCGTAGATTCTTAGATTCCTAGGTGACCATGGATCGATGGAGTGAGGGGCACCTGGCGTTGTTTGAAGCTCTGAGTGAGATTTGCGACCGCGTGGGAGACGACGATGCGAGAGGTTGGCCTCACCTTACCTTACCCTCCCCAATACCAATCATGGGAATCATAGCTAACAGTAATTTCTTTTAAAGACCTCGCACAGTCGATAAAGAAGCCAAATGGCGCGACTTTTATTCAAGGGCTCCGGGAGCTCCAACAAAAGGCAGACATTGCCGATATTATCACAAAGGACAGCCATTCCGCCGACATTCACCTAGCATTTAATGAACCGAAAGTATTCGCCAAGCAGCTCCAGGAATTGAAGTGGAAGGCCCAAATACTCGATACTCTACATACTGACGACAGCGACGCCGCGTCCTCGCACGCCATCGCGGACCCAGAGGTGAAGGAGTTGGCTGTCCGTCTCCAAAGCCTCCGCGAAAAGGCCCAGCTATACGATGAGATAAATGGAACGTCAAAGCCAGATACCAGCGATATCCAAAGCCGACTTAAAGATGCCTTGTCTGTTCGGAAGGAACTCATCTCTAGATTGAGACGAGTCCGGGAAAACCGAACCCAGTGGATACAATATGCACATAGCCTCTCAAAACGGCTAGAGAAGAGGGAAGCAACATTGGCAGAGCACGGCTTGCTCAATGGGATTCCTTTTCAAAAGGGCAGTGGAATGGAGCGTTATACGACCTCCGAACCAGAGATTATAAGTAAAGAGCCTCGATCCACCGACCCCTCGCGGGTCACGCCAGAGCTTGCGCCCCCGAGGCCGAATCTTTCTCTGAACCTGCCAGGAACCACGGATGACAATGATCTTGATGGAGACACTATGGTGGCGACGCCAAGTACAAAAACACCAAAGCCAGCGACGTTGGCTCACGTTCTTGGGGAGCCACAAAGCGTTATCAAGGCAATACCTGAATCTGAGAAACCAACATCCACTCATACCGACCCTCGAGGTAGTTCTGGACAACCCGCACAACTCGATCAGTTCCAGACTGCTGCAGTTACTGTAGATGAACAACATCAACTGCCACGACTGGCGCCCATACGTGAAGCCTCATTGGAGCGCGATGCGGCCGCCAATAACCTCCTCGCGTCCTCACAAGAACACCACACAAGTTCGACACAAGGTGAAGCGGATGATACCGTAATTGACCTACCCACTGGCCTCGATAATCACCCCGCAGTAACACCTTCTTCCAAGTACCAAGTCGAGCCTTCGTCAGATGCTCCAGTTGTCGTATCAACCAGGGCTATACGGAAACGGAAGGCCAAGTCCTCGCCACAAAAGGTCAAAATCAAGAGAGAGATCGAGCTCAGCAGCCCTGTCGCTCTCCTCGGTATCAGTACATTGGAACCACAGGAGAGTTTGGACCTCGATGAAATTGGCCAAAAAACTATTACACCAAAGAAGAAGCGACGGGTCCACGACCCTGGGTTTAGTTTTCCGGGAGATGACGACACCGAGATGGATTATTATCACTACAAGCATCCACCAGCATTCAATGAAAGTATAGTAAGGTCGCCCATTCTGGGGGAACCAAGCACGCCGCACATCAATTCACGGCAAGAGGCCCGAAGGGTTGTTGCGTTGCAACCCAAAAGCTCAAATAAATTAATCCTTCCTCGCACCTCAGCCAAGTATACACCTGTCAAACGCCTTAGACATGCCGAGGCTCCAGGTGAAGTCCCCTTTGCAGAAGACGGCGAAAATGAATCTCGGGTAGTCGCAACGGCACAAAATCGAGGGGGGAAAACTCATACCTGTCAGCGGCTGTCATCTCTACTCAACACAACTTCGCCAAATAGTTCATTATTGCAAACCCCTAACAATATATCAAATAAGAGAACGCCACGCACGGCTGGCAGTAGTCATCGGTCCACAGCAGAGCGTGACAAAAGACGGGCTGCAAAGCGCATAGAATCATTCAGGGATGCCTCCGATTGTCCTGACGACGAACCTTTTCGAGCAAGACCACTCTGGCGATTAGGCCTCGAACATTTCAAGGTTAATCCGGATCATAATCAAGGATATTACTATGCGTTTCGAGACGTCGTGAGGGGACGGGAGCAGCGAAAATGCCTTCCCGGGTGCACAAACCCAGAATGTTGTGGTAATGGATTCAGGAAGTTGGCCGAACTTACGACGGGCCAAGCGAAGAATCAGTCTTCCGACAGGAACACTGAAGATGAGCTTCTCCTTGAGGACTTTCTTGGTGGCAATATTCACAAGCTACAAGCTATGTCTGCAGATGAAAGGCAGGAAACACTCATCCAGGCCAAAGCACGAGATCTCGCGAATAAGCACGGAAAGCATCGGCATGCATTCGAGAGACGTCAGAGTCCACCAGGCTTTTGGAGAGCAGACTTTCCCACCACGCAGGAAGTTCAGTCTGACCGTGCGGAGGCTGCAGATTTTGAGAGGGAATTGGTTCGAAAGAGATATGAAGACGCCGTGCGCGGTGGAGGAAAGTGGATGTTTCGTGACGAATAAGCTTTGATATCCAGGCATTTGGGCCACAGTATAGACTAGAGTTGCTACTACCATTATATAATTGAACGGCATGCCAATAATGCAACATTAATACCCCAAAAGTGCGATTATTCCTGCGTTTTTGAGATCAAATTTGATTCTGGTTTTATTTGAATAATTCTCATCCAGGAGTCGCCACTGAACACGTGAAGTGTGGCTGTGGGATGGGACCCTCGTAATTGCTTACTGTGTACCCACCGAAACCACGCTAAGCCTGGAATTGACGGATGCCGTCAACGTCGCGCCCGGAGGCATGGGAGTAAAGCAACACTCTTCGAACGCCGTCCATTATCAGTTCGAATTCGCATTCGTCCTACATCAACATCGATCGCGCAGTGCCGGCCGCACATCTCATCGATACCATGGCGGACACAGGACCAGAATTAGATCATGCGGACTCCATCTCCTCCCAAGACCCCCATAACAAGAAGACCAAGAAGATAAAGAACAGGAGACCAGCAAGTGCGTTTGCAGACCCCCGGCGATGAAATGATAGAAGACATAGGACTGCGCTTACCCAGGATAACAGATACTGCGTTTAGACAACAACGACTGAAGGCATGGCAG
Organism: Pseudogymnoascus sp. VKM F-4518 (FW-2643); assembly: GCA_000750925.1. NCBI lineage: Eukaryota > Fungi > Ascomycota > Leotiomycetes > Thelebolales > Thelebolaceae > Pseudogymnoascus > Pseudogymnoascus sp. VKM F-4518 (FW-2643). Next base: position 24,828 of record JPKC01000093.1, on the reverse strand, counting down.
TAAGTCGAAGACCCTTATTCGCCTCCACAACCCCTCGAGCTGATACGAGATCATAGACCCATCCTCACGCCGAAAACCGTGCTACCGCTCTTTTTTGCCATTGGAATAATATTCGCACCCATTGGCGGAGCGTTGTTGTATGCCAGCGCACAGGTATGGCAGTCGAAACTCAAAGAGTTTTCCGTCGCAAGACAAACTGACCAGATACGATATAGGTCCAGGAGATCACCCTTGACTACACAAACTGCTTCGACCAGGCGCCAAACTCAACGAAAACAACAGAAGAAATGCCCAAGGGGCTAGCGACCTGGCATTTCCACGACATGGAGAATAGCGCCCCGAAAGCATTATGGTCCCGACAGACCATCTCCTACACCTTTCCGAATGGAGCAGTACTCGACAACGTCACGCAGTGCTCTATCGTCTTTGATATCCCAGCACCGATGAATCCCCCGGTCCTCTTCTACTACCGTCTCACAGACTTCTACCAAAACCATCGCCGCTACGTCAAGTCCTTCCAGGCGGATCAGTTGCGTGGAGACGCCGTTGACAGCGCCACCATCTCATCGTCACTCTGCGACCCCCTGCGCCTTGATAACCGCAGTCGACCTTACTACCCCTGCGGGTTGATTGCCAATTCCATGTTCAACGATACATACACCTCGCCTGTTCTCCTGAATGTGCCAAGCGGAAACGCGGACTCCGCAGTATACAAGATGAAGAACAACAGTGGTATCGCTTGGGACAGCGACAAGAAGCTATATGGGCCGACAAAATACAAGTTGGACCAGATCGCGATTCCACCAAACTGGGTGGACAGATATGGAGGAGGCCCAGACTATACGGAGGCACATCCCCCGCCAGCCTTGGAGGATGACCAGGCATTCCAGGTCTGGATGCGCACGGCGGGTCTCCCTACATTCAGCAAGCTGGCCCAGAGAAATGATGACGACGTTATGAAGACCGGAACATACCAGGTGGATATCAACCATTTTTTCCCAGCTGATATTTATGGCGGCACCAAATCTGTCATCATCTCAACGCGCACGGTTATCGGAGGCCGTAACCCCTACCTCGGTATCGCCTTTGTCGTCGTTGGCGGACTGTGCATCCTCCTGGGTGCCATCTTCACGGCCACACATCTCATTAAGCCAAGGTAAACCCCCATGACTCTTCTACGCACCCCCATATATTAATGACAAGTAGAAAACTCGGCGACCACACATACCTCTCGTGGAACAACGACCAACCCAGCAGTGCGACGACGACAGGCCGTGAGGGCGGGCGTGAAGGTGCTTGAAGGGGCGGGGGGGTGCTAATTGTAAATTATGATCACGAATCAACCTTTTCTTTCTCATAGTTCGGCGCGGTTGGTCTGGTTCTGGGTTCTGGGTTTCTACAACATGCGTGTTGGGAGATGAGATTACTTCCTAGTTGTTAAAATAGCTATTCACTTGAGAGTTTATAGATCCACAAGGCCTCGTAGTAGGTGATTGATTGTTCATTGTCGCCCGTATTATTCTATCTTACAAATTGCATTCGCTTTAAGAGTCAAACGCCCTTCTCTCCGCGCCAACCATCCCGTAGTCCAGTGCGATCTGTCAATCCAGCACTGATGCTCAGTGCTTCCTCTTCTTCTTCGGTGCATCATCCTCGCTGTGCCCGCCTTCCCTATCCTTCCTCTTCGCCTTCGCTTCCAGCTCGTCCCAATCATCGCCCTCTTCCTCGTCGCTTGCTTCGCTGCCGTCTTCAGACGCCTCTGCGCTGGCCGCTTCGTCGAAGTCGCTGTCATCCTCTGAGCTCTCCTCGCTGGCCGCAAGCTCCGAGTCCGACATCTCAAAGGCAGACTCCTCAGATTCGTCATCTGCGTCTTCCTCGTCAGATTCAGTGGCAAGGAAGGACCAGCCGCCGTCCGCAAAGAAGGCATGGGGATCTGCCGTCACGGTCTTCATGATCGTAGGCCAGTTTAGGTTGAGAGGGCCATCGCTGAAGGGGATGTTGACTGAATCAAGCCACTCCTTGACGTTTTCAAGTGACTCAACTGGAATGGTGTTTATGTGTGCTGGGGCCCTGTGGAAGTCCTTGAATACAAACACCATATCAAAGTTCTTCAGCCCGAATTGGACACGTTCAAGATGCGCAATCTCAATATCATCAAGAGTAATGACCATGAAGGGTGGCTCGGTGAGCTGCACCAGGCAGTCGGTAGACGGCTGGCAGAAAACATTCGACCTAAACGGCACACCGTTGAAGCCGAGCTCGCGGAAGGGGATATCAACGTCGACATTTTCGCTCTTCCCAGCATCAGCGATTTTCTGCGCGAAGAGCTGGAACTGGCGATCAAGCTCAGCACGGCGCCGGCGTTCCTCTTGTTCGGCCTCGAATTCCTCCTCGTCGCCATACCTGTACTTGCGCTTCCTATTTCCAGTCTCATCGAATTGAATGTCGGTGGCTTCACGGTAGAACTGGACGTCCTTTGTCTTCTTTTTTCCAATGAGAATTGGGTCCTTGAGATGGACATGAATGATAACTATCAGTTCATGTTGGCAAGGCTGGAAGAAGAGATGCTTGACGTTGCTGAAGAGGATATCCACACGATGCGCGGGGTTGAGTGGTGACTGGTATCGGAGACCGTTCTGATGGATCTCAACCTTTCCAGGCACACGTTTTCCATCCATTACCGGACGAATGAAGACGTTGTCCATGACATTTGGTCGGCGATCTATATGATGTTAGCAATGGTTCGGCGGATTGGGCCTGATTTTACTCACTCCTGATTTCAACAAGTTTATCCTGCTCCACGACATCCTCCATATCCTTCTTCTCCTGTTCACGCTTCGCCGCGTCTCGCTTCATGTTGCCAATTTGATTGGCAATATCTTGGAGGCGATCTCCATCGTGGGAGCGGAAAGTAAGACTGCGAACGAAATGCGCTGAGGCATCCTCAAACGGCTGGTCATCTTTCCTGCCTACACCTTGGCCGGGTGACAGGAAGTTCACTCGGAGGTACGCAAAGTCTCCCTCGTCGCTTTTGCTCGCATTCTTGATTGTCTGAATGTGGAAAGGCACAGGCCTGCCCATGATAGGAAGGACAATTGTGGAGTTCTTCTGGTCCATGACAATCGCAAGGTCGCGAACCTTTGGTGGGAACTGATTGTCGCGTTTGTACGATTCGAAGCGCTTGAACTTCTTCACTGCAACGCCATTCTTGTTTCCCGTTGCCTCGGCATATCGGGCAAGGCCTTCTTCTTGCTTCTTTTTCGCCAGCTCTTTTTGATGCTCACGTCTTCGCGCCTCGGCGCCCTCATCTGCTTGTGTTGTTCGTTCTGCGCGAAGTTTGCTCTTGACAATGTTTGTAGTTGCTACGGCCCCAACCTTTGAGTCTTTCTTCTCCTTCGGTTTTGGTGCTGGCTCTGCCTCCTCGTCATCTTTAAAGAAGAACGAAGTGGCGTCCAGATCTGACGGAGCATCGCCAGTGAAAACAACTGCGTCTGAGGCTGCCACACGAACGGTGTCCGAGAGAACTAAGGAATATACCTTGCTTTTCTTGTCCTGTGGGGATGGGTTTTCAATGTCGTTGAAGCCAGTAGTTATGCAGAGTGTCATGCCATCCTTTAGAGTACGGGTGCTCTTTCCGTTAAGAAGCAATGTCGAGTCCTTTGTCTCGATACCGATACCTGCACCTACATTCCGAAGGAAGTTCTTCTCCAGCTCAGGTTTCTTGGCCCTCACCAATGACAACGCCTTGCTGTAAATCTCCTTAACAACTGCGCCATCGCGAGTCTCTTTAAGAACTAGCGCATGAACGGCAAGGAGTAACTTGTAGTTGCTCTCTTGGGACTTGTTTGGGTCCACAAGGTATGTGCGTGCAATCATAGAGCAATACGTCTTGTAGCGTAGTCCTACAGTAGCAAGGATGACTCCGGCATGAAGATTCTCGTCGTCTGTCTGCGCTGACATCTTCAAGTCGAACTTTCCACCGCTCTGGATAATCGGCCCATGCGTCCAATCGAGTTGTCCTGGCTCAAAGTCCGTTGGCATCTTCTGGTTGTTGGGCAATTGGACAGTGGTCCAGAACTTTGTATCGTCGATCTTGTTGTCGATCTTGGTCGCCAAGGTGCTGTGCTTCACTTTCTTCTCCTCGTCTAGGATATTTGACATCTCCTCAACAAAGTATGGGTTCATCAGAGCAATGCATGCTTTGGAAGCGTTTCTCATGGCGCGCAGCTCATTCTCGTCCTTGACTGCAAGGGCAGCCGCGGAAATTGCAGGCGCCACATCCACCTCCTCTACATCTTTCGAGATATCGCCATAGACCTTCTTCCACTCGTCGATGAAGGGTCCGGTGGAGGTGTCCTTGGAAAGAACGCCGACTTTTTTACCCGCAGATTTGATCACATCTGTGATTTTTTGGAAAAGCTTCTCGTTTTGGTCGGCATCCTTGCCTCGCACGAGGACCTCAAGGGGAATTTTGCCACCCTTCAAAGGCTCCAAATGTTTGGCTTGTATGTGTTAGTTTGGACACGTAAAGGTAGGAATTGGATGCTCACCTTTCTTTGCCGTCGTAACAACGTAGAGGGTATCCAGTGTGAAGAGGAACAGGGTTGCTGGGAACTCATATCCCAAAAGCCAGAACTAGATCGGTCAGCAAACGTCTCATTCAACAGTCGTATTCTGATCGCGTACATGAATTGCGTTGTTCTTCTGAAACTGTGCGCTCTCCTCAGTCTTGCCCATGAGGATGAGTACACTCGAGGCGCCGCCAAATACAGTGTCGCCAGAACGCTTGTCTGCCTTCCATGCTGAAAGGAAGTGACCGAGTCGCTCCTGGAACAGCTGACTGTCAATCTTGATCTCTGCCATGATGATGTCGAGCTTCAGCCGTGGCAGAGAGAAGAAGTTGAAGATTGGTTGAAGAAAGTCGCGCGGTGGTGAGGCAACTGTAAAGTGGTTTCGCGACGACGTGATGCGCTAAGCCGCGTTGGAACGTGGAATTGAATGAGGTCACGTGTATTTCACTTGGCCAGTGCACCGGCCTAGTTTGCGTTTTACCGTTTTAGTGGGGAAGGAGAGTTGGAGTTTGGAGGGAACATTCCTAAATTCTGACGCTGTTTTGAAGCCGAGCGATAAAAGTACGCACAACTGCGCACTTCTCACCACAACGACTACTTTCGAGAAAATTCACTCCTGCCAGTGAACGATGGCTCAAGGAGAGATCAAGTCGAAGCTGGGTTCGGCAAAGGGCAAAAAGCCAGGCGTCGACGCAAAGAAGGGCAAACGCACTATTGCGCCCAAGCGGAAAGATCTTGTGAAGAATGCCAGAATGATCAAGGTATGCGACGTGATATATCTACGGTTCGTCTCCATAAGCTAACAGATGTAGAAACACTCGGGTGGTCTCACGGCCATGACTGAGAGAACGCTGGGCTCAAAGGCTGGTCACTTGGAGATCTTGAAGGGCGGGAAGAAGAACAAGGACATGATGGCAGCGGTGCCAAAGGGAGGGTCGAAGAAGTTTGGCTAAGTGGCTATTCGGATTTGGTGTGCGCCATATCTGTGCGCCATATCCCAATCATCGTCAGAGTGGTATCGCAGATAAGTCCCAAGAGAGCGAGCGGTCAAGAAAACTGGTGATGGAAAACACAAGGCATAAACCCATCAGCAAGAGTACAGAGCCACGGGGCTGTTACCGCCGAGGACCTATGCATAACGCCCACTGCGAGAGAATTCCAGCTGCAACTAACAAAAAGCTGGGTCTACACAACTCTCATCAGCTCGACGGATTTGGTCCCAGGGTTCTCTCTGGTGCACAATACAAATGATGCGCGGAATTGATTGCTCCGTCTAGTTCAAACCCAGAAGGTGACGGAATTGGGCCTCCATAATAGTCTAGAATTTGATATACTTTCAATACACACCGTTCCAGGCGTTACAGGTTGCAAGCCGATTTGAATATGAATATGAATATGTATCGGTGCTACTCCACGCGAACCGCTAACTGCGCTTGTTCCAGCCGTCGTTTTCGTTTTCGTATTCAAAAAGCGAATTATCCCCCACAACCCCATCCTGTACTAGAAGTATATCCACATAGGAGAGCAAATTGCTACTCCCCTGGTATTGTCTGGCTACATAACCCATAGCCCTCGATATACTGTGCATAAAAGCCTTCTCACAATCTTTGTCGGGGGGGTTAACGAAGCAAACCTGCCAATTAAATTGTCGACTCTTGGCTCGGATCCATTGTTTACGCGCTTGTGTCCCAACACAAGGGGGCTGCACAAGTCGTGTCCACTTCCCCTACTTTTTTGTACACGTCAAGAACCCCCTCCCCAAGGCTGTTTTGGCGACTCGTGGCTTTTACTTAAAGCTTCATCACTCCTGCAGAGATGTCGTCTGGACGTTATTCATTACGGGCTACGCCTAAGTAAGTCCTCCGTGAGGATCCCAACTCTACTGCCACATACTTACCACCGAACAGGAAGACGAGCCACCCGGATTTCGTAGAGACTCCTGCTGCGCGTAGATCCAATCGCCGCAAGTCACAGTTCCCCGAAGACGAAGGCGAAGATTCCGCATCTGCCACCGAAAGCACAAAACGCGAAAGCCTCGAGCCACGGCGAACAACGCGAGGGAGCAGCATGGCGCGATCAGACTCTGGAGAGGTGTCGCCCGCGTTGCCCAATGGCAATGCCAATGGCAATGGGCAAGTCACGAACCGTCGTGCTAAGGCTGCGAATGGCTCTGCGACGAATGGCTCCGCGCCGAAAAGCGATTCCAAAGCGTCGGCCAAGATTATGGCAGTTGAAGGGTGGCAACCAGGGTTGGACCCCAAGATTGACTACAGCGGCCATATGGAATTCGGGGGTTCAGTTGGCGTCACTGCCATGATGATTGGATTCCCGACATTGATGTACTACATGTGGATTGGGGCCACGTATTACGATGGAAAGTTTCCCACGCCTGAGCCTGGCGAGAGCTTTGTCGATTTCGCAAAGCACATGGGCAATTTGGTCTACGAAGGCGCGTTTCCGTCGCTGAAGGCCTGGACCATGTACTGGGTCTTCTTTGTCGCAGAGGGTGCTTGCTACTGCTTGCTCCCAGGTGTCTACGGCTACGGCAAGCCTTTACCTCATGCTGGCGGAAAGCAGTTGAAATATTACTGCTCAGCAGTGGCTTCGCTCTACACCACGGCCATCGTTATAGCTGGCCTCCACTTCTCTGGCATCTTCCCACTTTACACTATCCTGGACGAGTTCGGACCGCTCATGTCGGTGGGAATCTTGACCGGATTTCTCGTATCGAATGTTGCGTATGTCTCGGCACTGCTTCGCGGCGCCCAGCACAGGATGACAGGCTACCCCCTCTACGACTTTTTCATGGGTGCGGAACTCAACCCCAGAATGTTTGGGATTCTCGATTTCAAGATGTTCTTCGAGGTCAGGATCCCATGGTACTTCCTCCTCCTCCTGTCATCTGCTACGGCCGCAAGGCAGTACGAGAACTACGGTTATGTCTCCGGCGAGGTCTGGTTCCTTATTATGGCCCATTACCTGTACGCAAATGCATGCTCTAAGGGCGAGGAGCTAATTATCAGCACTTGGGACATGTACTTCGAGAAGTGGGGCTTCATGCTCATCTTTTGGAACTTGGCAGGCGTGCCCATGACTTACTGTCACTGCATCCTCTACCTTGCAAACCATCACCCTGACACCTATCGCTGGAACCGATACGCCCTTGGTGCCCTGTTCGTCACATACCTCTTCGTATACTGGATTTGGGACACGACCAACAGCCAAAAGAACCGTTTCCGTGCCGAGGAGACCGGAAAACAGGTCATCCGGAAGGCATTCCCGCAGCTTCCATGGCAGGCAGTCAAGAACCCAAGGGTGATCAGGACAAAGGATGGCCACAGCATCCTAGCTGATGGATGGTATGGCCAGGCGCGCAAGATCCACTACACCTGCGACTTGTTCTTTGCTTTATCGTGGGGCCTGATCACCGGCTTTAGCAGCCCGTTCCCATGGTTTTACCCCGTCTTCTTCGCAGGCATGATTTCGCACCGAGCATTGAGAGATATCCAGAAGTGCAGAGCAAAGTATGGGGATGCGTGGTTGGAGTATGAGAAGCTTGTTCCCTATCTTTTCATTCCGGTAAGCAATGTTCGCTTTCTCCCAACACTGTATTGATTCTAACTTGTTACAGTATGTCATTTGAGCTATTCTGGCCTCGCTGGCTGTATTACTATTATCTTCTAGGGGGAGAGAAATTCGAGTTTAATGAGGTGATAATGGTTGATTAGCTGTACATATAATGCTGTGCCGTAAAGGAAGCACAGGTAAATATAATTACATTAAAATATAATAACGCGGATGAAAATGAAGTATAGCTGCTGTCCAGGATCTAGTTCAATGAGCAAGTTTATATGGATTTTGTGATAGAGAAGTGAATTATTGCGTATCACTTGGCAGTTTCTCCTGAAAACATGTCGCAAAGTTCAATCCATAAGGAAAATCAGCAAGAGCGCCTCATCTTGTAAAGAAACTGTGGTAGAACTGCTTTTCTTAAATTGAGATGCTGTTAACATTGGACGAACGATTGAGCTAGAAAGTGCCTGCGCCACAGTTCGAGTTTGTGAGCCACAGATGGATGTCCTGTCCTGGACCCTGTAAGTACGGGGTGACTTGGCTAATTTCTGTCACCGTGATAGGCAACTCAATCCCCCTCCTTGTTCTCATGGCCTCTACGTGCATGAATTCCAGTCTATAATATTAAAATCCTGACATTAATCATTCAGCGGACGCGACTAGATTAGAATAACGCGCACTTCATTGCCATCAACAAAAACAAAGGCCCCAAATCATCGTATCACCCTGAGTTAGTTTGCAAACATAATCGCCCATCGCGTCTCCTTTGGACTGTTTATCTGATGAGCACAGGCATCAGAGATTCCATCAGTGGGGCAAGCACCTGACATTTATCCCAACACCGCCGTGGCCATCCGATCGCCCCTGCGACATCGCGTTGAACCACAGTATTTTGGAGAAGGGCCGTATCAAATGATTCTGCGATACTCTTGTTATATATCGATTCCAAGCGCTCCTGTATAAATAGAGCTTGGGTGTTCCTGGTGACGTCAAAATCCCGAGAGCCGCAGCGGCCACATAGCAACCGGCCTACTGCGCGACCAACCTCACGATGGCGCCCGCTGGAGGCGGAGGTGGAGGAGGGAATATTAAAGTCGTGGTTCGAGTGAGGCCTTTTAATGGGAGAGGTAAGTTTGCATTCCCTTCAAACCATAACCCGCTGGGACGTGGCTGTTGGTTCAACAGACGGATTGGCACAGAGGTTCCTGGACTGACTTTCACCGCCTACAGAAATCGATAGGAACGCACGATGTATCGTGCAGATGAAAGGGAACCAGACGATTCTTGTTCAACCGGACGCCGATGACAAACGAGGGGGTGGGAAAGGGGCCAAGGACGCGAACCAAAAAACCTTTGCCTTCGATAAATCATACTGGTCATTCGACAAGTCGGACTCGAACTATGCGGGACAGGATAACCTTCACGATGATCTTGGCCGACCATTGCTCGACAATGCTTTCCAGGGCTACAACAATTGTATTTTTGCGTATGGACAGACTGGATCCGGAAAGTCATACTCCATGATGGGATATGGGAAGGAAGCTGGAGTGATACCCAAGATTTGCGCCGACATGTTTGAGCGGATAGACGTTGTCCAAAAGAACGACCCAAATGTGAAATGCACAGTCGAAGTCTCGTACCTCGAAATCTACAATGAACGGGTCCGCGACCTGCTCAACCCGTCTACAAAAGGAAACCTCAAGGTCCGTGAGCATCCATCGACAGGGCCGTACGTGGAGGATCTGGCAAAACTTGTCGTGTCTAGCTTCAGCGAAATTGAGAATCTCATGGACGAAGGCAATAAGGCCAGGACCGTCGCTGCGACGAACATGAACGAAACGAGTAGTAGAAGTCACGCTGTTTTCACATTGACCCTTACCCAAAAACGACATGATGTTGAGATGAAGATGTCGACAGAAAAGGCAGCCAAGATCAGCCTGGTAGATCTTGCTGGCTCCGAGCGCGCAAACTCCACGGGAGCAACAGGCGCGAGGCTGAAGGAAGGTGCGGAGATCAACAGATCCCTTTCCACCCTGGGAAGAGTTATCTCTGCGCTTGCAGACCTGTCCAGCGGGAAGAAGAAGAAGGGCCCGGCTTCCTCCCAAGTTCCGTACAGAGACAGTGTCTTGACGTGGCTACTAAAGGACTCACTGGGAGGAAATAGTATGACGGCCATGATTGCCGCGATCAGTCCGGCAGATATCAATTTCGACGAGACTCTCAGTACGCTGAGATATGCTGATAGCGCCAAGAGGATCAAGAACCATGCGGTTGTGAACGAGGATGCGAATGCCAGGATGATCCGAGAACTGAGAGAAGAGCTTGCAACACTGAGAGGCAAGCTTGTTGGTGGAGGATCAGGCGTGCCAAGTGAAGACCAGTACGCCGAGGGAACTCCATTAGAAAAACAGATTGTCAGCATCACACAGCCAGATGGTACTGTGAAGAGAGTTTCAAAGGCTGAGATTACCGAGCAGCTGAGCCAGAGCGAGAAGCTCTACTCGGACCTCAACCAGACATGGGAAGAGAAGCTGCAGAAAACGGAGGAGATCCACAAAGAGAGAGAAGCCGCTCTCGAGGAATTGGGAATTAGCATCGAGAAAGGATTTGTTGGGCTGCATACACCAAAGAAGATGCCTCATATTGTCAATCTCTCGGACGACCCTCTACTCACAGAGTGCCTCATTTACAACCTGAAGCCGGGGACGACAACTGTAGGCAATGTGGCGACAAATGCTCCAACGACTTCCGAAATTCGATTGAATGGAAGCCGAATCATGCATGAGCATTGCGCATTTGAGAATGTTGACGGGGTTGTCACAATCGTGCCGAGAGAGGGCGCGGCAGTCATGGTAAATGGAAAGCGCATCACCGAGCCGCAAAGGCTGAGAAGTGGTTACCGAATTATTCTCGGCGACTTTCATATTTTCCGATTCAATCATCCCATGGAGGCGAGAGCGGAGAGGGCAGAGAGAACGGAGAAGAGTTTACTGAGACACTCTGTAACTGTCAGCCAGCTTCAGGGCATCGAGAACTTCTCACCATCTCCGAGTCCAAGACCAGAGCACCAGCGGAATTATAGCAAGGCTGACTCGGACTTTGATTGGGATAGTAGCCGACCTGACTCTCCCATGCCTCAGAGGGGCCGAGATTCTGACTGGTCGTTCGCGCGGAGGGAAGCTGCGGGGGCTATACTTGGGCCTGACCAAAAAATTGCAGGCTTGACCGACGAGGAGCTCAATGTCCTGTTTGAGGATGTGCAGCGTGCTCGCGCCGAGCGTCAGAATCGCGACGCCGACGATGACTTGGAGTCGACAACATCGTACCCAATTAGAGAGAAGTACCTGTCCAATGGAACTATTGATAATTTCTCTCTCGACACTGCTATAACCATGCCGTCCACTCCGAGGCAGGGCGAAGTGGAAGACAAACTGCAAGTTCTGCGCGAGGAGATGCAAGGCCAGCTTGAAAAGCAGAAGACAGACTACCAAGAGCAGCTGAAGGCTGCCCAGGCTGACAATGTCGAGGTTGAAGAGATTAAGAAGGAGAAGGAAAGGATGGAGGAGAGCCTTAGGGTAGTTAAGGAGGAGATGATGAAGCAGCTTGTGGTTCAAAGGCAAGAGTTTGAACAACGCATCCAAGCTCTGTCGCCGGCATTGCCAGAGGCTGATTCGTTTGATGATCTGAATGAAGAAGAGATTAAGATCGCTCGGAAAGCAACAGACCACTGGCGGAAGCGACGATATGTCCGGATGGCCGAATGTATTCTTCAATCTGCTGCGATTTTGAAAGAGGCACAGGCGCTGAGCCAAGAGATGGACGAGAGCGTCGTCTTTCAGTTTGTGATTCTGGATACCGGCCATGCTCTCTGCTCATCGTACGATATGGTTCTGATCGGAATTCCCGGAGAGGGCGATGATTCTGCCCTCGAGGACGCACAAAGGCCATGCGTGGCGGTGAGGGTTCTCGATTATAAATCTGGCGTCGCCCACCACTGGAGTCTGGAGAAGCTGAAGGAGAGAGTCAAAGTCATGAGACAACTCCACCAATATATGGACAGACCAGAGTATATGAAGCATTTCAAGCTTGAAAACCCGTTTGTCGAGACCTGCATGCCCCGGTATACACTTGTTGGCGATGTTAGTGTCCCGTTGGCAGCTGTCTTTGAAAGCCGCGTTCAGGACTTTACCCTCGATATTAGGTCGCCGTATACGTCCGACTCCATTGGTCTTGTCAAGCTTTCTCTTGAGCCTTCGTCGGCCAGAGCTCCTACGAATACTTTGAAGTTCAACGTCGTCATGCATGAACTGATTGGATTCCCAGAACACGAGGGCACAGAAGTACATGCCCAGTTGTTTATCCCTGGAATATCCGAAGAGGGAGGCGCCACCACCACTGCGATGATTAGTGGCTTCGAAGAAGGGTCAGTCAGGTTTGACAGCGTTCACAGTATGAGCATTCCTCTGTTCGGCCCCAAGACTATATCCCTGAGCGTTTCCATATTCGCAAAGGTGTCATCGATGCATCTTGACAAGCTGCTCAGCTGGGATGATCTCCGAGACCATGTTTCGAGCCAGCAGCAACAACGGACGGCTCGAATAGCCGAAAGCCATTTTTATGCAGAAGAAAAACATGACGTCTTTGCTCGAGTTCAACTGCTCGAATTATCGGAAAATGGCGACTATCTCCCGGTCGAGGTCATACAAACCAACGATATGGATAAGGGGACGTTTCAACTACACCAGGGGCTGCAGCGACGAATTGTTGTAAATCTAACACACAGCTGCGGATCCTCTCTTCCATGGAAAGACAGCTCCAGACTTCGCATTGGTGGCATCCAATTACTCGACCATCTCGGAAAGGTTGTTGATATGAACTCGTCGACGCCAGAGATTGAATTGAAACTTGTCATGGATCCAATTATGAGGGCGAATTCCAACGGAACTATGAGCGTTGCTCTGGTTGGGCAATGGGACTCGAGCCTGCACAACTCACTACTCCTTGACCGCATGACGGCCGACAAGTACAAGGTGCAAATGAAGATTCTTTGGGATGTGACGTCTGACAGCCTCGGGGAGCCGATGACCTTTTCGTTGAACGTCGCGTCACAAGTTCTATCCCGGGCATACGTCCGCAACCAATCCATGTTTGCTGCCTTGTGGCAGAGCGTTCGCATTGTCCATTCTACATCTGCCATTTTCTCGATATGCATACGGCCTATGCCAGTTAAGAAGGTTGGCGACCTGTGGCGAATGAACACGCAACACGACTATGTCAAAGGCGAGGAGAACCTCACTGGCTGGACACCGAGAGGAGTTTCCCTCGTCCACGACTTCATCAACTCGAGGAGACGGCGAGAGCGCTCAGCCGAGATCGAGGCAGCAAAGGCGTTTTATAGCGCCGAGGAATTAAGGGTTGAGAGCAAGAAGTCTGACGACGAAGAGGAAGTCCCGCTCAATGAAGAGCTCATTCGCAAGGTTTTGAAACTCTGGACGGTCTCTACCGGTCCGATTGAGAACCTATTACGGAACGCAAACATCGAACCTCCTACTGATGGCCCCGTTGAACCAAGCCCTGACAGTGCCATCCGCTTGACGGCGAGCGTGGCTCTAATTCAGAGGTCGACTCAGATTCTCAAGGGAGGCTACCTGCTCGTGCCATCGCTTGACAGCAGCAAATGGGTACGAAGGTTTGTAGAACTGCGACGGCCATATCTCCACATCCACTCCATACCCGAGGGAGAGGAAATCGGCATCGTGAACTTGCGCAACAGCCGTGTTGACCACCAACCGCAAATCGCGAAGCTGCTGCGCCAGGATGGCAAGGGGAGGGATAGGAAAGAGACGGTATTCGCGATCTACGGCACCGACAACACATGGCTCTTCGCAGCGAGGAGCGAGCGCGAGAAGGTAGACTGGATTTTCAAGATCGATCAGGCGTACTTTGGGAGCGGTAATGGGAGCGCCGATGAGGATGCCGAGGCGGAGTCGTGATATAAAATTTGCCTATGACGATAATGATGGACGTTTAGATGGTTTGATTCGATATGAGAAGCATAATACCCGATCTAGTTAGAAGTAGTGTACATCTATATAATTTACAGTTAAGTTGCAATTGCAATTCGTTGCTGTTCTTATATTATAATCCTTCCCTATTCCTATTAATCCTCCTATTTCTATTAATCCTTCTATTCCTATTAATTCTCCTATTTCTATTAATTCTTCTATTTTTATTAATCTACCTATTCTTTATTAACGTACATGTATAGCGAAAGCGCCAAACAAGCGAAAGCGCCAAAATTATCTACCCTCACAACAAACATTGCGATAAATCCACCACAACACTAGAAATCAATTGAAACTACTTAGAGTCCTCTTCCTCAGACGTGTCTATTACAATCTGACAAGTGCGCGCATTGTGCTTAGTCCCACCACACTTGCCACAGCGACGGGCCCGGGTTTCTTCCCTTGGCTTCCGACCACGACTTGCCTGTATTTCCTGCTCTACCTGCTGTACAACGTCCCTCTCGTCCCGTAGATCCTGCGCTTCCTGTTGACTAAGTGATCCTCCTTGCTGTAGGCGTGTTTTTTTTGCCTTCCGCCGCTTGCTTAGCACTTCATTTGCCTGTCGTAGGTTTTGGTTCTCTGCCTTCAATTCCTGCTCTACCTGCTGTACAACGTCCCTCTCGTCCCGTAGATCCTGCGCTTCCTGTTAACTAAGTGATCCTCCTTGCTATAGGCGTGTTTTTTTTGCCTTCCGCCGCTTGCTTAGCACTTCATTTGCCTGTTGTAGGTTTTGGTTCTCTGCCTTCAATAATGCTAATTAATGCATTATTTGCGATGCACCCTTTGTAAACTAGTCAACAGCTGCATAGATTGAGGTTGGAGAGCTATTTTGATGACGCGCAATTCGGGTTTTGATGAATGTAGACTGTGACATAGCTTCAATTGGGTTGTTTAGTGTCTGGGAAACCTAAGGTTGAGCAGAACCCGGGCGGGAGGTTGGAGGTGTTGGTGTCTTTAACTTAAGATCAAGTGTAGAGATCACTCTATTTGGGTCGAATGGAAGTAGTCCAGCACCTCGGAAGCCTCCTTGAATGTTGCTTTCTGTCATTGCAATGTTAAATGCAGCGTGTGAGGTTGGAGAGCTATTTTGATGACGCGCAATTCGGGTTTTGATGAATGTAGACTGTAACATAGCTTCAATTGGGTTGTTTAGTGTCTAGGAAACCTAAGGTTGAGCAGAACCCAGGCGGGAGGTTAGAGGTATTGGTGTCTTTAACTTAAGATCAAGTGTAGAGATCACTCTATTTAGGTCGAATGGAAGTAGTCCAGCACCTCAGAAGCCTCCTTAAATGTTGCTTTCTATCATTGCAATGTTAAATGCAGCGTAGAAGGCAGGAAAGAAGTCATCCTTTGTAATGTGAGAAATATGAGCCCGCATCATATCTTCAATTTGCCGACCGTAAGCCTTCTTTAATGGGCCAAAACAGCTAACGTCAAGTGGCTGGAGTAGATGAGAAGAATGAGCAGGCATGCAAAGTGTAATAATGTTGTGTTCCTTGCAGTACTCCTTAAACTCATCTGAGTGGTGGCTCTCATGACCATCGTGAGAAATATGAGCCCGCATCATATCTTCAATTTGCCGACCGTAAGCCTTCTTTAATAGGCCAAAACAGCTAACGTCAAGTGGCTAGAGTAGATGAGAAGAATGAGCAGGCATGCAAAGTGTAATAATGTTGTGTTCCTTACAGTACTCCTCAAACTCATCTAAGTGGTGGCTCTCATGACCATCAAGGACTAAGAGGCAATAACCACCAACACTCCGGGGCTTTGTATGCTTCTCAAAATGCTGAATCCAATCCATGCCTCTCTCGTTTGTAGTCCAGCCATTTTCCGTAACAGCAATTACCCAGTCGCTTGGAAATCCACTATTCTTATACCAAGATGCAAGGTGGGTTTTGCCTACAACAATGACAAATGGCGGTACTGCCCAACCTTAAGAACTAACACCTTGGATTACTGTAACCCATTCCCGATTGCTAGGCTGTACCTTCTTTGCTTTTACCCGCCCGTCTAAGCTTGTAACAACCATAGCAGTTGAGAGTAGTCCAGCCATTTTCCGTAACAGCAATTACCCAGTCGCTTGGAAATCCACTATTCTCATACCAAGATGCAAGGTGGGTTTTGCCTGCAACAATGACAAATGGCGGTACTGCCCAACCTTGAGAACTAACACCTTGGATTACTGTAACCCATTCCCGATTGCTAGGCTGTACCTTCTTTGCTTTTACCCGCCCGTCTAAGCTTGTAACAACCATAGCAGTTGAGATAACACCCATCATAAACCCAGTCTCATCAAAGTTGTAGATATCTACATCGTTGATTCTATACTTCGCAATTGTGTTCTGCACAAGCTCAAACCAACCACAGATAACTTCTAGGTCCTCGCACTTAGCCCTCTAGTAGTCGTATTTGCGCTAGAAGCGTGTCCGGAGCTCTATACGCCGCTTAACAAAGTTTAAAGCCCAACGCGACCCAACGCATAGCGCGTCGCGTGTTGCAAGTAGTCGATTCGCCATATCTTCAACAACAGATAGCTAAGGAGGAAACCCTTTAGCAGCTAGGTCGAGTATATACTAAACAAGGACTAACTCCTCTAGGGTAGTTAATTTCTGTAAGTTGGCTTAGATATCGCATCGTAAAGGTACACCTTCTAGACGACAACCTAGCTTGCAGTAGTCTACAGAATAAATCCTAGCAGCAACTCGAAGGCGTAACTTTGGGTCACTTTGCATAGCCTAGATAGCTAACACTATTTGACTTTCATCGTTTTTATAGGGCATGTTTTGTTGTGGAATAATTTAACATTTAGTTAGGGGGTTTGGTCACTGCATCATTTTGGCGCTTTCGCTTGTTTAGCGCTTTCGCTATACATGTACGTTAACTATTTTATTCTATTATTTCTAACGTATTTTACAAGTAAGTTGCCTACCTAAGCAAGTTGCCTACTAAAACACCAAAAATTAACCATTGCTACTACTACTATACCACTACCCTATATAATGACCCTTATTTAACTGTAATTGATTCCTAGCGCCTCTTGTACATATAGGTATTATGTCCTATTTTCTTATATTAGCTACAGCGCTACTATTAGCCCTTAGAGCCTACCTGCTAAGTATAACACCCATCATAAACCCAGTCTCATCAAAGTTGTAGATATCTACATCGTTGATTCCATACTTCGCAATTGTGTTCTGCACAAGCTCAAACCAACCACAGATAACTTCTGGGTCCTTGCACTTAGCCCTCTGGTAGTCGTATTTGCGCTGGAAGCGTGTCCGGAGCTCTACACGCCGCTTAACAAAGTTTGAAGCCCAACGCGACCCGACGCGTGGCGCGTCGCGTGTTGCGAGTAGTCGATTCGCCATATCTTCAACAACAGATAGCTGAGGAGGAAACCCTTTAGCAGCTAGGTCGAGTATATACTGAACAAGGACTAACTCCTCTAGGGTAGTTAATTTCTGTGAGTTGGCTTGGATATCGCGTCGTGAAGGTACACCTTCTAGACGACGACCTAGCTTGCAGTGGTCCACAGAATAGATCCTAGCAGCAACTCGAAGGCGTAACTTTGGGTCACTTTGCATAGCCTGGATAGCTGACACTATTTGACTTTCATCGTTTTTATGGGGCATGTTTTGTTGTGGAATAATTTAACATTTAGTTGGGGGGTTTGGTCACCGCATCATTTTGGCGCTTTCGCTTGTTTGGCGCTTTCGCTATACATGTACGTTAATGTGTGTTAGTAATTGTAAATGTTAATAGAGGGGAGGGTAGCTATAAAAGTAGATAGAGAGGAGAGTGACTATTAAGGGTAGGGCAAAGAAGAGTGTTTATTATGGGTAAAAACCACCTTATATCTTTGATGTTGCAACTGTGAGGTGGCCAACTTGCTTCTATGTAGCCAACTTGCTTCCTGCGACTGTAAGCGAAGCGAACAGTCCGTTACGACGATTAAATCGTCCGCAACAACCGTGCGCTTTCGCATCCATTTCCCTGTCCCAACCTATTTTCTTTTCAAGATCAGAACAAACAACACTCCTAGTGGAGAAAAGCACCCAAAACATATGTTATAGTTTCGCAATGCTACCAAATCGGACCTCTCAAGCTCCACAATTTGAAGCTGCGCCGAACCTACACTCGTGCGTCCTATGTAGGAAACGGAAAGTCAAGTGTGACAAGCAGCAACCATGCTACAATTGCATCAAAGCCCATGCGGTTTGCAATCACAGCCTTCCTGCACCCCCACGCCGCCGTAAAGGGAGGGAAAGGCTTGCCGAAGAAGACTTGCGCAACCGACTGAGAAGGTATGAAGAGCTACTTCAGAGCTACGGCGCCAAGATCGACGATCGTAATGGTGGTGATGAATCAACACGACCATCGGACGACTTATTCGTTGCGCCAACCCCAGAGGCAGCAGGGCAGGTCCAACCCCCCTCCCAGGTTGAGACATTGAGCATACAAAATATTTCCCACGAAATATCTCTGCAGTACGTCGTATCAAGTTATGAGCCAGAGCATGACTGATAGACGTAACAGCAATCTCTGGACTACTCTCAGCGATGAGATTCTGGATGGCTTTTCAGAGGATGAGACAAATGATGACGATGGGCTAGCTAACTCCCTACAAGACCTGATATCTATTGAAACTGGGACCTTCACCTTTGATCCTCGATCTTCAGACTCGAGCTTGACCCACCTCCACCCCCCAACGATCCAAATATTCAGGCTCTGGCAGGTCTTTCTTAGCAATGTGAACCCCCTCGTCAAGGTTATTCACGCTCCTATGGTTCAACAGCAAATACTCGAGTCTAGCGTCAATATTGAGAACGTTTCACGGCCGGTAGAGAGCTTTATGTTTGCCATGTACTCTTGTGCTATCACGTCACTTAGCGCCGAGGAATGCGAGAAGTTGACTGGCGAGTCGCGAGAGTCACTTCGGCCAAAATATCACAAGGCCGCTCAGCAGGCCTTGATACGAGCGGGGCTTTTCAAAACCTTGGACATCCAGGTTCTCCAGGCCGCTGTGTTGTTTCTTGTTAGTATATTGGATCGTTTTCACTATGTGTTTCATTACGTACACACTCTCAATTTTCTAGTACATGAAAAGTACATGAAAAGCCCAATGGTTTTTATTAGTTTTCACTCATTTGATTTAAGGCAGCTGGGTCGAGCTGCCTTCTTTCGATCTATGTTATCAGACCATGCATCACAAGCATA
This sequence comes from Pseudogymnoascus sp. VKM F-4518 (FW-2643), assembly GCA_000750925.1. NCBI lineage: Eukaryota > Fungi > Ascomycota > Leotiomycetes > Thelebolales > Thelebolaceae > Pseudogymnoascus > Pseudogymnoascus sp. VKM F-4518 (FW-2643). The sequence continues at coordinate 5,402 of JPKC01000093.1, read as the reverse complement.
CAAATCTCTTCGATCCTTCGACAGACACTCCACTACGTACTTGTCTAACACTTTATGCAGGTATCTATCCGTCTCGACTACGACCCTGGAGAATTCTGGATACTCGCAGGTGTAGTCCTTCGTATTGGCCAGAGGATTGGGCTTCATCGTGATTCCTTTCCGCCAAATCTCAGTATAGTGGACGTTGAAATACGTCGTAGGCTCTGGTGGCAGATAAGAGTCCTCAATGCTCGTGGTGCTGAACGATCTGGGGTTGGTGCTTCGCCCGTAGATGGAATGTGGGAGAGCCCGCTTCCTCTAAACGTGAACGATAGCGACCTAAGCCCAGACATGAAAGTTGCTCCTTTGAACCATGTTGGTGCAACGGAAATGACCTTTGTTCTGATGATGTACGAGACTGGGATATTCCTGAGACGTTCGGCATCCATGGCGCCATTTGATGGCAGCTGGCAGAAGGTATCTAGCCATACGGTGCCGTTTGCAGAAAAAGATAAAGTCATTGATGAACTTGAGGGCATCATACAACAAAAGTTTCTGAAATTCTGCGACCCAGTTATTCCACTTTATCAACTGGCAATAGGTATGGCAAATATGGTAATTGGTCGGATGAGACTGACAACTCGCCATCCACGCCAATTTCCTGACAGGGACTTAAGCATGTCGCACGAAGACAAACAGAAGCTCTTCGCTATTTGCATCATGATGATCGAGCAAGAGAATCTGCTTCGATCTACAGCTAGTGTCCGCGGGTTTCTGTGGCACGTGGATCTCCACTTTCAACTAGATGCATTTGTTTACTTGCTTAGCGAACTACAGCTCCAGTGTACTGGGTCTATGGCAGATAAAGCGTGGTCATTGATTGCAGAAACATTCTTGCAGCATCCTCATATCATCACCAACACTAAAACCCCACTGTACATGGCCGTTGGGAATCTCACACTCAAGAGCTGGAAGGCCCGCGAGGCTGCATTTTGGATAACGCATTCAAGCCCACCCGAAGGCTCACCACCCCTATTCATCTCCACACTGCGATTCCAGAGGGCAGAAAATATCCCCAGTCAACCCTCTACGGAGCACCTGGTCCATGATCCACACCTTATAGGTACAAATTGCCAGAACGCTGATACGTCTTTGGAGTTTATTGATGGCAACTTTAATGACTCTTCTATCCTTACGGACGGCAATCTGACAATGGAGATGAGCCCCGTGGACTGGAACTACTGGAACGATCTCATGCAGGGTGCAGAGGTGTCGACGATTAACTACGACGCATAACATGCGATGATGAGAAGTACTCAACTTTTAACAATAATCATAGTTAATTCTGCATGCTCCACGATGAACATTATTTGAAGAGAACGAAATGTTTCACTACTCCCGTCAGTGGTTGGACCATTCAACAAACCGTCGGGGTTGCGTGGTTCGGGGCCGAAGAGGCTGCCAAACAAGCCAGAGCAAGGCTACCCACGCCTTATAATCGGTCTCGCCAATAATTCGCGCCCGAACGCTCATCACCACGACGGCTATAAGTAAAGGTGCGCCTCCGATGTCAACACTGTGAGCTTATTAAAAATAACCCGACCTCTATAATTCACTTAGCTCACGTCATAATCTTCAGCAGCAATGGTGAACTTATCTCAAAAACGTCCACATGGCCATACTATAGACATGGGAGAAACCCCTAAACATTCGGAAGCGAATACCCACGATTTTCCACGGCAAACGTCAGAAGAGCTATCGACCACTGAAGCTGACGACACAGAATATCCAAGCATAGCCAAAGTTATACCTATCATGCTCGCCTTATCTGCATCTATGTTCCTCGTGGCCCTGGTTAGTACTTACTGTCACCATCCCTTTCCCTACCGCATTAATGAGAAAAGCATTTAACATACAAATCCTACAGGACCGAAATATTGTTGCGACAGCTGTACCCAGAATTGCAGACGAATTCCATTCCATTGGTGATGTAGGCTGGTACGGAAGTTCTTACTTGCTTACCGCTTCAGCCTTCATCCTACTTTTCGGAAAGATCTATACACTTTACTCCCCGAAATGGGTGTTGCTGGCGGCGATTGCTCTCTTTGAAGTTGGCTCAGCTATATGTGGAGCAGCGAACTCCTCGACAGTATTCATAGTTGGACGAGCCATTGCCGGCTGGGGATCTTCCGGCATTTTCACAGGAGCTTTGGTCATCACACAATATATCCTTCCGCTCCCCAAACGACCCATGATCATGGGTATGATGGGCGCTACTTTTGGTTTAGCTTCAATTGCTGGTCCGTTGATTGGAGGTGCTTTCACGTCGAATGTCACCTGGCGATGGTGCTTTTACATCAATCTTCCAATAGGTGTGGCTGCGATGTCACTCCTTGCGTTTATCCTCGAGACTCCTGACCTTGCGGCCAATAGGCCAAGTTTACGAGGTCAATTGGCCCAACTTGACCCCCTTGGAACCAGTTGCTTCTTGCCTAGTATCGTGTGTCTTCTGTTGGCGCTTCAATGGGGTGGCTCGACATATCCCTGGAAGGATGCCCGTATCATTGCATTGCTAGTACTTGCTGCACTGCTGATGCTGGCTTTCATAGGCATTCAAATATGGAAGAAGGACAGTGCCACTGTTCCTGTACGGATCTTCAAACAGAGGAGTGTTGCCGCAGGCTTCTGCTTCTCTTTCTGCAATGGGGCCGCTATGATGACTATGATTTACTACTTGCCTGTATGGTTTCAAGTAATCAAAGGCGTCAATGCGCTTCAGTCAGGAATTGACACCTTGCCTTTCTTACTAGGATCGACGGCAGGTGTGATATCTGGCGGAGCGACTGTCTCAAAATTAGGATACTACACCCCACACATGATTGCAGGACCTGTGCTTATGGCCATCGGCTCTGGGTTGATAACAACGTTTACAATTCATACCACGGCGCCACATTGGATCGGCTACCAAATACTCTTTGGTTACGGCAACGGAATTTGCATGCAGCAGGCTAGCTTGGCAGCACAGACCGTTCTAACCAAGAAGGACGTCGCCATCGGGTCAGCGCTGATGATGTTCGCACAGCAGATCTCTGGTGCAGTATTTGTATCCGTTGGTCAGAATGTTTAAGCAACCGCCTAGAGTCAGGTTTGGACCGCCTTGCCGGAGTTGACCCAGTTGCTATTTTCATGACAGAGCCAACGCAACTTAGAGCTGTCCTGGAACCGTCACTGCTCAGTCCGGTCCTATTGGCTTATAATAAGGCTTTGACTTCTACATTTACTGTTGCCGTAGCAATGGCTGCTCTAGGACTCTTTCCAGCACTGGCGATGGAATGGAAGAGTGTAAAGGGTGAGACGGCGAAGAAGGTGAGCCAGGCAGCCGAAATAGATCAAGAAAGGATAGGAAGCTCTGAACAAGTCTGAGTGCACACGTCATTACTTCGGGAAGGTGGAAAAGTTTCACAATTGTATTATATGGCGTCAATGGCTTGAGAATTTAATCTGGTAGATCGCGAAGCTACCACTATATCTACCTTTTTCCTCTCATCCTGACCCGATTTTCTTGTTTAGAAATAGATTAAATCATGAAGCATAACCATGATTGTGGCGTTATTGTTAGATGCATTATATTGGAACAAAAAATCTCAATTCCCGGGAAGGTCGGATCGCGTCGGCGCTGCGCTGTAGATAGGTATGTTAGATATGAATCAAGAAGAATGGAACCCGAGAACTTACCTTCTCCCTTCGGTGACTGTCCTGCGCGTGATCATCGTTGACCGCCACGCCCCTTGCCGCATCTCGGCGTCCAGTCGACCAGTTCCCACGGCGAGAGACGGCCATCGACGCCGCCATCGCCAGCCCCTGACCCACAGCCACGAAACGCCCAGAATGGGCGTCGTCCATTCTCGCCGCCGCGCGACGGAGCACACACGTCAGCCTCCAGCGAACCTCACGAACCGGAAAGGGGGCCCAAACTCACCTTCTCCGTTTCCACCAACTCGGTTTCCGTGCGCCTCCCGTTGGCTTCTGAGACTCTGGTCTCAGGGTTCGTAGCCACCACCACGGACAGGTGGGAGTGCGGCTTTGGTGGCCGACCCCCCTCCAGAAACTCTCTTCTCAGACGCTATCCGAGAGATCTTTCCTCAGGGGGCCCCAGGCTCATGCCACGCGCGAGCGCGCACGAGGAGACCCGGTGGACCTCAGTCGCCTGGCGGGAATCGCGGGCTGCGGCGAGGGAGCGGACGGGCTTCGGCTTCTGCGCGGGCATTTTCCTGGGCGCGAAATTCGACTTCCTTCCTCCAGTCGTCACGGATGGCGCGGGCTTCGGCTCGTTGATCCCGAGCTTCGTTGTTTTGGGCGCGGATTTCCTGACGACGGGCTTGGGCCAGGGTTTCCTCTCGGGCTGCGCGAACCTCGGCCCGTTCCTTTCTGGCTTCCTGGAGGCCTTTGGCGGTGATGACGGCGCTGACGGTGCCAGTGACAGCGGAGACGATTTGAGTATTTGAGTTTGACATGATAGCGGTTCAGTGTCTGATAGGGAGGAGGGAAAGGACAGAAACTGTGGGAAAGAAAATCGGGGATAGTTACTGTACGCATAACTACGAGGGAGGGAAGGTACGCTCAAGCGGTGTAAACAACAGAGCCCAAAAACATAGAAGGAGCAATGGGACTCAGTTATATTCCACTACTACGAGCTATAGCCAACAGCTCCTTCCTATCTGCGCGCGTATCCATCCCATCGAAATCAAAATAGCGCTGACTATGACACAAACTGTCAAAATAATCCGTAAGCCACTTCCTGCTGTACTTGACATCTTTCCATCCCTCCCCCTCCCTCCTTCTCACAACCCAGCACGCATCCCCCAAGTCTACCCACCACGTGACGAACAGGCCCAGTCCGAGACCGCGAAACTTGCGACACCCAACGCGCAATACGGTCCGACATTTCTGGCAGGATACAATCTCGGAGCAGGCGCGCATGCCGGATCTGTCGCGCGCCTGGTCCTGCATGTTCGTCGCCTCGCGGTCCATGGCTTTCTGGTAACTCGGGACGTGCGGGCACGGCTGGACTAGGAGGGTGTAATTCATATCGCTGCGGGGGAGGATGAAGGTGGATCTCGTGCGCTGGTACAGCCAGCCCTGGATGACGCGGTACTCCCAGGCAGTCTGGGATGTGACGCCGCCGTCGTAGCGCGTCGTGATCATGGAGCGAGGCTTCATGATGTCGATGAGCGGGTATGGGGAGTGGCCGTGGCGGTGGAGCAGCATGGCGGTGTGGAAGATCTGGTGGCGGAAGGACGGGGAGGCGTAGTGCTGGAAGGAGGTGGAGCTTTCTTTGCAGGAGGGCGTGGCGGTGGGGCCGCAGAGGGCGGGGTAGGGGACGAGACGCCGGCAGTAGAGGCAGAGGAGGTGGGAGGGGGGGG
>JPKC01000088.1:0-13821 GCA_000750925.1 Pseudogymnoascus sp. VKM F-4518 (FW-2643) | reverse complement strand
CCCCCCCCTGCTAGGCACACCAAGACTCTTAAACACCGCCTCCTTCGCTGACCACCTCCCCGCGAAACTCGCCTGCGGATCCGCAGCAGCGCGACAGTACTTCGCCTCCGCAGCCGTAAAGTTACGCTCCACAAACGTCGCGTTATCGATATTAATCGCCGACACATCCTCAACGTCCACACCGACCTTAGTACCCGGCGCAGCGGTGCTCAGAGCCAGTTTCTCTACCACGCGCTGGGTCTCCGATTTCGCCGACCCGGCAGAGGGGGAGGCGGTGGCCTTGGCAGCGCGAGCGGCTGCTACGGCTTCAGCAGCGAAGTTGGGGGAGTAAGTGAGTCCCGCGGTCTTCTTGTCGACCGACACGCGCGCGTTGGGGTTGAGGAAGACGTCTGGCATTTGCTCGTCCGTGTACGGGGCGTGCGTCTTGGCGACGAAGATGGAGTTGTTGATGAGGCCGTTGTGGAAGTAGCGGTAGGCCTTCTTCTGTCTGGCCTCGAGCTTGCCGCGGTAGGCGGAGAAGGTCTCCTCGTCGAGGGTCGCGAAGAGGTATCGGGGGTGGATACCGATGGCCTGCGCGCCCTTCTGGCCGAAGCCGAAGGAGGTCACGGAGAAGGCTTTGACGCCGTCGGTTTGGATGCTCTTGGAGGGGTAGACGATGAAATCGAATTGCTCCATGACTTGGTCGATGTTATCGGCGTTGCGGTTACCGGGCACAAGACCGGTGTTCAGGACCTGCAGCGCGCCGTTCATCATCCACCCACCAGCCGCGCCTTTGGGGTGACCCGTCAGGAACTTCTGGAAGATACCGAGGAGCGCGTTGCCCTTCTTGCGGCCGAGATGCTCGAGCTGCTGGCAGATGGTCTTGGACTCGTTCTTGTCGTTGGCGACGGTCGATGTGCCGTGGAAGGAGGCGACGTCGAGATCGTCAATGGTGAGGCCCCAGGTGGCGAGGGCCCCGCGGATAGGCGCGATGGAGGGGTCCTTCTTCCAGAAGCTGTTGCCGAGCTGGTCGAGGACGTCGCGGACTTGGCGCGCGGCTTCGCGCGAGATGTGCTCGGTGCGCTCGATGGTGTAGACGGCTTCGTTGAAGTCGCCGGTGGCCTGCGCCTTCATGGCTGCGACCTCCTCGTGGAGGTACTCGAGCTCGGACTCTTGCCATTGGTTGATCTGCTTCTTGCGGAGGTCGATCTGGCGTCTACGGTACTTGATGTCCAGGAGGGGAGATGGGAAGGCGCCGGGGGTCTCGCGGGCGGTGGTGAGGACACCTTGGCCGGGAGCGGGGATGGATCGGCCGATCTTGTCGGTGGCAGTGGCGGTCATACCGAGGATACCGTAGATCGGGACACCCATCTCGAGAGCCAACTTGGCAGTCATGATGAGCTGCATACCGGCACCCTGAGACTCCATGAAGCCATTTCTGGTGGTGGTAGCCGGGCGAGACATCTCAGCGGGAGTGCGGCCGTGAGCGAACTCATCCACACCGTTGCTGGTAGCCTTCATGTTGGCGAACTCGTACGAGCCCTCCTCAGTGAAATCATCGAATCCACCGACGAAGCAGACGCGGGCCTTGCCCTCGATAATGGTCTCGTAACCGATATCCAGAGACTCAACAGCGGTAGCGCAGGCTCCCGATGGCGTCTTAATTGGTCCAGTCGACGACAGGATCAACATGTTAACCCAGGCACTCATCGTATTGATGAAAGACTCCTGAAGAATATCCTTCTGGATCGGCAGGTCCAGGTAACGATCCTTGTACATGCCTCTGAGAGCCGTAGCGCCACCAATACCGGAACCGATACAGTTACCGACCTCGGAGATGTGGACGTACTTGTAGAACTCGTACGGGTCGGTGATACCGGACGCGAGGAGCGACTCAACCGTGCAGACAAGAACCCAAAGAGTAACCGGGTTAACCTGTGCCACGATATCATCAGGGATACCGTACTTCGTTGCGTCCCAGCCAAGTGGGATCTGTCCGGCAACGAGGCGGTCGAATTTGAGAGCCTTTGGAACCAACAGGCTGGCGCCCTTCTTTAGGCGGACAGTGTACTCGCCAGACTCCTTGATCTCGAAGATCTCAACCTTGTCCTCGTGCTTGAGCTTGAACTCAGCCGCATTCTCCTTGGAAGTCTCAAAGGGCTCAAGATCCTCCTCAATGACAACCTCCTGGAGGAGCTCCTTCTTGTTGGGGTCGTAGCCACCGAACATCTCCGGCTCGATGAGACGGATACCAGCGTGCTCAAGGATGTATGCCTCGTACTTTGGCTTGACGTCCTTATCATCAACCGGCTCGCCAGTCTTGGCATCCACCCATCCGGCGTACTGCTTGCCCTTGATGAGACCGTTGTGGTTCTTGATCAGACCCATAATCCAGGCCATCTCAATGCATCCCTCGAGGGAGAACTGGCCATAGGCCTCCATCTCCCAGCGAGTCCTCGAGTTACCCCAAGGACCGACCTCGGCGAAACCAGTGACAACGACAACCTTCTCGAGGTCAACCATGCCCTTAAGGTTCTCGTTGAGAGGCTTGATATCCTTCTCCCAGTCTGGGAGGTTGGGGAAGTCGAACTTGATGTTGGCGCGGGGCTCAATGGTAACCTTCTGGTACAAAGCCTCGCTCTGCTCGCCGTTGACGATCTTGTTCTCAAGTGCGGTCTCCTTGGTGACGGCACGGCGAACCTCGCTGGTATCCATGATATCCTTGCGGAGGTTGGTCATGACGTCCTTAAGACGTGGGATGAACTGGAGTCCACCGTTAAGATCGGCGAAGACAGGCTCAGACTGGCACAGGTCGACCATAGGAGGAGTCAAGAGGCCAAGCAAGTTGAAGGCCATCTCAGTTTGCGAGAAGGTGCGGACACCATAAGCCTCAACGCCCTCAGCAGTGATGTTGTTAGCACCCATAAGGCCAGTGCCACGGGTCCATCCAATAACAGCACCGCAGATGGTGAGGAAGTTACCCCAGTTCTCCGAGTGCCAGCGGTTGAAGAGGGTCTCGAGACCGAGCTTGGACTCGGAGTAGAGACCATCGTTACCGAAGGTTCCGTGGTTGGGCGACAAAGGCAGGATAACCTGTGCGGGGCGAGTCTCGTATCCGCGGTCAGCCTTCTCCTTCTTGACGGCACCGAGGAGGCGGAGCACGTTGGTAAGCATGATACGGTGAGCAAGCTCAGACTTCGAGTCAATGCTATCGATCTCACGTCCATTCTCGGGAATGGCAGCGAAGGGAATAACGAAGTCGAGATCCCATCCGAGACCATCCTTAGGGTCGTAGATGTAGTCAACCAGAGCCTCAACATCCTGCTTACTTCCTTGGTTGAAAGGAACAACAATGAGCTGAGAGCCTCTGGATCCGAAGCGCGCGTACATGGCCTGGTAGTACTCTGTAACCTCACGGGAGAAGCGGCTGGTCGTGACAACGACCTTACCACCACCGCTGATGAAGCCCTGGAGGACCTCAGCACCAATGGAGCCAGCACCTGCACCAGTCATGAGGGCGTTCTTTCCCTGGAATGAGACACCGTTCTTGGCAGCATCCTCTAGGCCGTTGATGTAAAGACCGGTAAGCTTCTTGCTGTACTCCCATCCGTGCTCATCCTTTCTCTTTAAGTGCAAGAATGGGATGGTCTCGACCTTTCCTTGCTTGACACCGGGCTTCTTGACGCCGTTAACCTTGCCCTTGGTCTCCTTGGGCATGATTTGACCCTCGCTCATAGCAAGCGAACGGATGACATCGCTGTAAAGAGTCTTGATCTGAAGTTGAGATTCCTTAGACAGCTTGTGCTGCTGCTTGATGAGCTTGTAGATCTTGCCAAGGTCGTTCTGGACCTTGGTTCGGTTTCCGTACTCGGAGATCTTTCCTCCGTCGGCCATGTCCTTGACATAGTGCTCCAGCTTGCGGACACTCGTTCTTGGAATCTCGCTGTATTCGAGGTTACCACGGGCATCCACGGTAGTGTGGGGACCGGTAGGAATCGAGACGTCCTTGTACATAGGCGGCGTGCCGAGAACATCCTTACAGTTCTCAATAAGCTGCTGTCCAAGCTCCTTGGCGAGCTGGTAAGTCTCTCCACGGTCGGCGGGGCAGTGGTCGATGTGATACTGCATGAAGTCGATGAGAGTTGGGTTCGCGCGGTTCATGATTCGGATACACTGGCTAACAATCTCACGATCGACAGCCTTGAGACGGCCGAAAATGATATCGTAGAACATGAGGAGCGCATCTTGACGAGCCCAATTCCACGATGAATCGTAAACTCTAGCCTTCAGCGATGTGAAGACGGGCTCAATGCCAGCAGCGTAAGCCTCGCCGTGTTCGACATTCCACAAGTCGAGTTGCGACTGGAGAGCAGCTTCCGACTTCTGCGCGCCAACAAACGACTTGTCGCCGGCCCGTAAATCGATCTTCAAGTACCTCGCGTACAGCTCAAGTTGTTGCTTGAACAGCGCGCGCTGGTCCTTGGTCAGTGCGTCAAGTGCAGCTGGGTCCATCATCATTCCGCCGCCACCACCACCGCCCGCAGCAGCGACAGGTGCGGAAAGGCTGATCCCAGCATTTGTCGCATATTTATTAGATACCTCGTCGAGGAACGCTTTCGCGTCGGCCTCGGCCCCGAGACGTGCTGGGGGCTCCATAGTAAGCCCCAGCAGGAGAACACCGTCCTGGCGCCCAGGACCGAGACCCCACCTTGTCTCGAGGTATTTTCTCGCGGATGTGATATTGAAGCCACCAGGCATCTTTGACGAAATTAACCTGGCGATGAGAGATAATGACTGCTTTCCAAGCTGGCCGTTGAATGTAGCCTGCATGGATTGAGAAAGCTCGTCTAAGGGGATATCCTCCGGCTTCTCGGGAGTCGAGCCAAACTCCTTGCCCAAGTCACCTAATATTTCGTTTTGAAGAGTCGATTTGCCTGTTCATAAACTGTTAGCCTCTGTAACACTACATGGGGAATAAATGAGTTGTGCATACCTCCAACAAGATCCTTGATAGCCTTGCTCAAAGGAATCTCCGTAAACGGCTTCTTCAGCTTCTGTGCGATAAGAGACCTAACAATTTCAAGAGCACCAACGGGGGCATCTGGAACTTGTGCCGCTGGTCCTGCACTCGCGGCAGGCGCAGCAGCAACAGGGGCGGCGCCAGCAGCCGGGGCAGCTGCCGGAGCATCACTCGCAGCAACTGCCTCTGGCTCCTCCTCCACAGGATCAACATCATAGTAGATCTCCTTCGCATCCTTGTTATAGCAGAGAATCTGTCTCTGCACCGACTTGGCGGCATCGTGGGCCTGGTACTTGGAAGCGAGCGTCCTCTTCGCCATCACACCAAGGGTATCTGCGGGACCGATCTCGACGATCCTCTCGGTCAACTTGTCGGCGAGAATGACATCTTGCGTCTCGATCCAGCGCACGGGCGACGCGAATTGGTATGCCAGCAGCTCGACGAGGAGGGTATGGGCGAGCTCCTGCTCGACTTCGGGACGCATGGCGAGTGGGTATTTAACGTCCGAAGACTATTATGGTGAAGTAGGTGGGTGGAAATCGGGGGTCGAGGGTTATGTGTTTGAGAAGGTCGTGAATTAAGATCCACGGCGAGGTTTGTATGGTAGTGGTGGTTTTGGTGATTCGTAAATTGCAAGATCTGGACGAATAGCTGTTTGTGTGAAGAATGGGTATGATTACAACCAACGTAAGGGGGGAATTTGAAGCTCGACGGGGGCAAGAAGGGTACCGCAAAAATAGAGATGTTTATGATGATTATAGATTGATAGTTTTGAATGGGGTCCCGACGAAGGAGAATAAGGAGCTTCGGGGGAGCGGAAGAGAGGAGAGAAAGGTTGATTTCCAATGGATTTGAGGGGGAGAGAGGGACTCGACGTTGGGAATCCTCGATGCACACAGATAGTACTGAAGGCAAGCTTCTCACAAAAAAGTTGGGTCTGCGGTCTCAACACAGATAAGGCGCTAACCCTGATTGGGGGTTGATGATGGAGGGATTAGTGGTCGGGGCCGTGCATTGGTGTGTGTTGGTGTGTAGCCTGGGAAGATTGGTACGGTGGAAGTCATGCACAAGTTACTTTAGTGCGATGGCTTACCGGGTTATGGTGCATAAATCTCCTAACAATACACGGGTGGTACCCACCTCTCCTTAACGTGGCGGAAAGTCATGCAGAGGTCACTCTAGAGGGATCTGTTACTGCAGGGAAGTGTATCAACACGCTAACAATACATATGCGGTACCGATCACTCCTATTCTCCCGTCCCTAACGTGCTTCTTAGTGGCCGCCATGTTATGGGTTTGGTATCGGTTGCCTTGTCTACCATTGGATGTTTTACTTCCGTATATTGTCGTATCACTTTATGAACGGAAACGGACCATGTACGGAGCAAACAGGGACATAAAATGGTTGAGTACGGAGTAAGGAGATTTAAAAGTTTGAGCACGAGAATGCATCGGATTACTGAACCAGCTGATGATAGTGAGGGATATTTACAGGAGGAGTAATTCAGATTGACTACTGATATAGCAGCGACGCGTATACTATGGTAGTTATAGTTGGTAGTATAGAACTGTGTTTAGTACTGCAGTCTTACACTCTCACAACTCTCAACTGTGATGCCTAATGCCCAACATAAATCGTGGACATAAGTCAAGAACCACACTGATTACTTATCACCACGTGACCATATCATCGATAACGCCAAAATTGTTGTGACGCTACCTTCAATCCAGCTAGCTCCATCAAATTCACATCTCCTCATTGGCCCGCATCGACGGCGGCTCATCCCTGGTGCATGGTACGTACCTACTTTACAACGGCAGGCGGTAGACCACCTGCATTTGCGTTGGATCCCCATCGGAACGCTAGTGTACCGCCGTAGTCAGTTTTTGGCGAGGCCTTGTTGAGCTCCTACGGCAAAACAATTGTACGTACCTCCTACAGAGTTCTGCGGAGACACCAACAAGGGCAATTGTTAGGATTCAATTATTCCCCCCCCATTGACTCTGCTTCCTACACTTCCTACCCTCACCTCTACTACACAAACTCTACCTATCCCGCATTCAAGAGCTCATATACCTTCTTCTACTCCGCGCATTTTAACGTCTTGCTGCTGTTTGAAGCCAATTACCAATTTACCCTATTTTCTTTTAATACAGATCCCCCCGATTGACCCTTAATTATCGACATCGAGCTCACACCCCAACCTCTCTTCCGCGATACGAAGACATACATTCCTGCTCTTAACTGAGTATCTGGAATATTGAGAACCAGGTGCGTTTGCCAGTTGCTCTGCGAGAGGCGGAGAGAAAGGGGATTGTGTTTGAAGCTATCTTCAGCCTCTCCTCTCCATGCTCACTGGACCTATTGAATTTATCTAACCTCGCCCTCACTACAGACTTCATACCGCACCCTCCTCTATACCAACATGCTGGGAACGTCCACGGGACCCCAGACTGGCGTTTCGACTCCACGATCGTCATCCTCTCTCCGACCCCTCACCCTCACACATGGATCCCTCGAGCACTCCTTCCTAATTCCCACAAACCTCCACTTCCACGCCTCCCAGATCAAGGACCAGTTCCTCGCCTCTCTCCCGGAGCCAACAGACGAGCTCGCACAGGATGACGAGCCCTCCTCGACAGCAGAGCTCGTCTCGCGATACCTGAGCTTCATCGCCGCAGAGGTCGAGTCCGGAGAGGACGATGCGCAGGGATCATACGAAGAGGTCCTTAAGCTCGTCCTTAACGAGTTCGAGCGCGCCTTCCTGCGCGGCAACGATGTTCACGCCTTGAGCGGCGGCATTCCGGGCATCGACCAGAAGAAGCTGGAGACCGTGCGGGGATACTATGCCGCGCGCGCTGCGAGCAACAGGCCCATCAAACCCCACGAGTCCGCGCTCCTGAGAGCCGCGGGCGAGGGCGCGGCCAAGGTCTACAGTGTCTTCGGCGGCCAAGGAAACATCGAGGAGTACTTCGACGAACTTCGGGAGCTGTACACCACCTACCAGTCCTTCATTGGAGACCTCATTACCTCGTCGGCTGAGCTGCTCCTGACCCTCTCTCGCGACCCCAAGGCTGAGAAGCTGTACGTCAAGGGACTGGATATCATGACGTGGCTACGCCACCCAGAGTCGACCCCAGATGTCGATTACCTCGTCTCTGCGCCAGTCAGCTTCCCATTGATTGGTCTCGTCCAGCTTGCGCACTACAGTGTTGCATGCAAGACCCTCGGCCTCACCCCAGGTGCGTTCCGCGAGAAGCTCAGCGGTACCACCGGACACTCTCAGGGTGTTGTTCTTGCCGCTGCTACTGCGGCAGCCGACACCTGGGAGTCGTTTGATAAGATTGCCACCAAGTCCCTCACCATCCTTTTCTGGATTGGCTCTCGCAGCCAGCAGACCTACCCGACCACTTCCCTTGCACCTAATGTGCTGCAAGACTCGGAAGAGAATGGAGAAGGCATGCCCACGCCCATGTTAAGCATCCGTGATCTTTCAAGAGACCAGATCCAGGAGCACATCGATGCGACCAACCAGTACCTTCCCGAGGACCGTCACATCTCGATCTCGCTCGTCAACAGCGCCCGCAACCTCGTGGTCACGGGACCTCCTCTCTCGCTCTACGGTCTTAACCTTCAACTCCGTAAAGTCAAGGCGCCCACTGGTTTAGATCAGACCAGAATCCCCTTCACCGAGCGCAAGGTCAGATTCGTCAACCGCTTCCTGCCAATTACTGCCCCATTCCACAGCAAGTATCTTTCGAGCGCGACGAGCAACATCGACGAGGACTTGAAGAACATTGTCATCTCCAGCAAGGACCTTGGCATCCCCGTTTTCAACACCACCACTGGCAAGGACCTGAGGGAAGAGATCAACGGTAACATCGTGCCAACTCTTGTTCGCCTCATTACCCAAGAGCCAGTCAACTGGGAGAAGGCAACTGTCTTCCCGCAAGCCACTCACGTTCTCGACTTCGGCCCAGGCGGTATCTCCGGCCTTGGTGTCTTGACCAGCCGCAACAAGGATGGAACTGGCGTCCGCGTCATTCTCGCTGGCACAATTGCCGGTACCGTTCCTGAAGTTGGTTACAAGCCAGAGCTCTTCGATCGTGATGAGGAGCACGCCGTGAAGTATGCCGTCGACTGGCTCAAAGAGCATGGTCCTCGTCTTATCAAGACAACCAGCGGCCAGACCTACGTAGACACGAAGATGAGCAGACTTCTAGGAGTCCCTCCCGTGATGGTGGCTGGTATGACCCCCTGCACAGTTCCTTGGGACTTTGTTGCCGCAACCATGAATGCTGGTTACCAAGTTGAGCTTGCCGGTGGTGGATACTACAACGCCGCGACCATGACCGAAGCCCTGACGAAGATCGAGAATGCCATCCCCGCAGGACGTGGAATCACAGTCAACCTCATCTACGTCAACCCCCGCGCTATGCAGTGGCAGATCCCTCTCCTTGGCCAACTCCGCGCACAGGGAGTTCCGATCGAAGGTCTGACCATCGGTGCTGGTGTGCCATCCATCGAGGTCGCACAGGAGTACATTGAGACCCTTGGCCTGAAGCACATCTCGTTCAAGCCAGGATCCATTGATGGCATCCAGTCCGTCATCAACATCGCCAAGGCCAACCCCACCTTCCCTGTCATGATGCAGTGGACCGGTGGACGCGGTGGCGGCCATCACTCCTTCGAGGACTTCCATCAGCCAATCCTGCAAATGTACGGCAGAATCCGCAGATGCGAGAACCTCATTCTCGTCGCTGGCAGCGGTTTCGGTGGTGCTGAGGATACCTACCCTTACATCACCGGTACCTGGTCCAGCAACTTCGGCTACCCACCCATGCCCTTCGATGGATGCTTGTTCGGCAGCCGCGTGATGACGGCGAAGGAGGCGCACACCAGCAAGAACGCCAAGAAGGCCATCACCGACGCAGAGGGCGTGGATGACGGCCAGTGGGAGAAGACCTACAAGGGTCCTGCTGGCGGTGTCATCACCGTGCGCTCCGAGATGGGCGAGCCGATCCACAAGCTCGCCACCCGCGGTGTCAAGTTCTGGGCCGAGATGGACCAGAAGATCTTCAGCCTGCCCAAGGAGAAGCGCGTGCCGGAGCTGAAGAAGAACCGTGCGTACATCATCAAGAAGCTCAACGATGACTTCCAGAAGGTCTGGTTCGGTCGCAACAAGGCTGGCGAGACTGTGGATCTCGAGGACATGACTTATGGCGAGGTTGTTCGCCGTTTGGTGGATCTGCTTTACGTGAAGCACGAGGCGCGTTGGATTGATAAATCGTACACTAAGCTTACGGGAGATTTCATCTACCGTGTTGAGGAGCGCTTTACCAAGGGCAAGGGGAACCCCTCCCTTCTGCAGAGCTACTCTGAGCTCAATGACCCATACGCGACTGTGGAGAGGATTCTTGAGGCTTACCCTGAGGCTGAGACGCAGCTTATCAACGCCCAGGATGTCCAGTTCTTCCTCCTTCTCTGCCAGCGCCGTGGCCAGAAGCCAACTACCTTCGTGCCAGTTCTTGATGAGAACTTTGAGTTCTTCTTCAAGAAGGATTCGCTGTGGCAGTCTGAGGACCTTGAGGCTGTTATTGGTCAGGATGTTGGCAGGACTTGTATCTTGCAGGGCCCAACTGCCGTGAAGTACTCGAAGATTGTCGATGAGCCCATTAAGGATATTCTTGATGGCGTCCACCATGCCCACATCAAGGGTTTGACCAAGGACATCTACAATGGTGATGAGTCTGCCATTCCGGTCACTGAGTACTTTGGCGGCAAGCTCGTCGAGTCTGATGCCGAGGCTGAGTTTGAGGGCCTGATTGTCAACCAGGATGAGGAGAAGACCACTTACCGCCTGTCGTCGTCCCCATCGGCTACCCTGCCGACGTTGGATGCCTGGCTCACGCTTCTCGCTGGCTCCAAGCGTTCGTGGAGACATGCTCTGTTCACCTCTGAGATCTTCGTCCAGGGACAGAAGTTCCAGACCAACCCGATGAAGCGCATTCTCACACCAGTCCGTGGATTGTTCGTCGAGATCCTCTACCCGAATGACCCATCCAAGACCGTCATCACCGTCAAGGAGCAGCCAAGACCCAACCACTACGTCCAGGTCATCCAAGTCAAGCTTGTTGGAAGCAACGAGATTGCCGTCAACATCACCAAGGAGACCACGGCGCTCGGAAAGCCAGTTGACCTCGAGCTGAAGTTCAGGTACCACCCAGAGGCCGGCTACGCCCCAATCCACGAGGTTATGGAGGACCGCAACGACCGCATCAAGGAGTTCTACTGGCGCGCGTGGTTCGGTACCGAGACGCTCGACTTGGACGCCTCTGTTACTGGCGAGTTTGACGGTGGAAGCGCCACTGTTACCGGTGAGGCCATCAATGACTTTGTCCACGCCGTTGGCAACAAGGGCGAGGCTTTCGTGTCGAGACCCGGCAAGGAGGTCTATGCTCCCATGGACTTCGCGATCGTTGTCGGCTGGAAGGCTATTACCAAGCCTATCTTCCCGCGCACGATTGACGGTGATCTGCTCAAGCTCGTCCATCTCTCCAACGGCTTCCGCATGCTTCCTGGTGCCGACCCGTTGAAGGAGGGCGATGAGGTTGCCACCACGGCGCAGATCAATGCTGTTATCAACCAGGATTCCGGCAAGATGGTTGAGGTTATGGGCACGATTACCCGCGAGGGCAAGGCTGTTATGGAGGTCACTTCGCAGTTCCTGTACCGCGGTGCCTACACCGATTTCGAGAACACGTTCCAGCGCAAGACCGAGGTGCCTATGCAGCTTCACTTGGAGTCTAGCAAGGACGTTGCCGTGCTGCGCTCCAAAGAGTGGTTCAACGTCGAGGAGACTGATATTGATCTCCTCGGCCAGACCCTGACTTTCCGTCTCCAGAGTTACTACCGCTTCAAGAACAAGACTGTCTTCAGCAGCGTCGAGACCAGAGGACAAGTCCTCCTCGAGCTCCCAACTAAGGAGATCATCCAGATCGCCACTGTGGACTACGAGGCCGGTGTATCCCACGGTAACCCAGTCATCGACTACCTCCAGCGCCACGGCGCGTCCATCGAGCAGCCCATCAACTTCGAGAATGCCATCCCGCTCAACGGCAAGGCGCCGCTGCAGCTCAGGGCCCCTGCGTCGAACGAGACCTACGCTCGCGTCTCTGGCGACTTCAACCCCATCCACGTGTCCCGCGTCTTCGCCAGCTACGCGAACCTCCCCGGTACCATCACCCACGGCATGTACTCCAGCGCTGCGGTGCGCAGTCTCGTCGAGACCTGGGCGGCGGATAACCACATCGGTCGCGTGAGGAGCTTCCACGCCTCGCTTGTGGGCATGGTGCTGCCGAATGATGATATTGAGGTTAGACTGCAGCATGTTGGCATGGTTGCTGGTCGCAAGATCATCAAGGTCGAGGCGAGCAACAAGGCGACGGAGGAGAAGGTGTTGCTTGGTGAGGCGGAGGTGGAACAGCCTGTCTCGTCGTATGTCTTTACCGGACAGGGATCGCAGGAGCAGGGTATGGGCATGGAGTTGTATGCTAGCAGCCCTGTTGCGAAGGAGGTTTGGGATCGGGCTGATAAGCATTTCATGGATACTTATGGTAAGTTCTCTTCGCTTGTGCCTATTTGTGCAATTACTAACATTTCTCAGGCTTTGCTATCACCAACATTGTCAAGAACAATCCTAAGGAGTTGACTATCCACTTCGGTGGCCCACGTGGAAAGGCCATTCGCCAGAACTACATGGCCATGACCTTCGAGACCGTCGCCGCAGACGGCACCACCAAGTCGGAGAAGATCTTCAAAGAAGTCGACGAGAACACCACCTCGTACACCTACCGCTCCCCAACCGGTCTCCTCTCCGCCACCCAATTCACCCAGCCCGCCCTGACCCTCATGGAGAAAGCCAGCTTCGAAGACATGCTCTCCAAGGGCCTCGTGCAGCGCGACAGCAGCTTCGCCGGACACTCTCTAGGCGAGTACTCTGCCCTCGCGGCCCTCGCGGACGTCATGCCCATCGAGTCCCTCGTCTCCGTCGTCTTCTACCGCGGCCTCACCATGCAAGTGGCCGTCGAGCGCGACGCCTCGGGACGCTCAAACTACTCCATGTGCGCCGTCAACCCGTCGCGCATCAGCAAGACCTTCAACGAGCAAGCTCTCCAATACGTTGTGGAGAATATCGCCGAGGAGACAAAGTGGCTGCTGGAGATTGTGAATTACAATATCGCTAATATGCAGTATGTCTGCGCGGGAGACCTGAGGGCGCTGGATACTCTTACGGGCGTCACGAATTACCTCAAGGCGCAGAAGATTGATATCCAGGCACTCATGGAGACGCTGAGCCTAGAGGACGTGAAAGCGCATCTGGTGGAAATCATCCGCGAATGCGCGCGCCAAACCCAAGAGAAACCCACCCCTCTGGACCTGCAACGCGGCTTCGCCACCATCCCCCTCAAGGGGATCGACGTGCCCTTCCACTCGACCTTCCTGCGCTCGGGCGTCAAGCCGTTCCGCTCCTTCCTGCTCAAGAAGATCAACAAGACGACGATTGATCCGAGTAAGTTGGTTGGGAAGTACATCCCCAATGTCACCGCGAGGCCGTTTGAGATTACAAAGGAGTACTTTGAGGATGTGTATCGCTTGACGAATAGTCCGAAGATTAAGGATGTGCTTGCGAATTGGGAGAGTTATCAGGATGGGGGGAGGGCGGAGAGCGAGAGTAGCTTTGAGCATGTGCAGGCGGAGGGGACGGAGACGGATGCGTCGTAGTGTGTGGTGGGGGTTGGAGATAGATGGGGGGGGGGTT
>JPKC01000087.1:0-20047 GCA_000750925.1 Pseudogymnoascus sp. VKM F-4518 (FW-2643) | reverse complement strand
GGGGGGGGGGTTGATGATTTTGGGGGAAGAGAGGATAGGGTAATTTTTTGCGTATTTGTAGAGAAGCGCGTTTTTGTTAATGTAGAAAAGGATGAATAAATGGTTGTTTTTTTGTTGCATTTGCTGTCTTCGTCTTGTTTGTTAGGTTTGTAGTGATTGTGATATATGTGGAATGATGATTTGTGACGTTGTAACAGTAGGTGAGTATGTTCGGTTTTTGCCCAAAGCTATCGAGGTTTGTGATGAGTAGTTATAGATGTAGGATGAGGATTTGTGAGAGTATCAATGCAACCATACAGTGTGTATGCTCCTTCTTCGCCCCAACCTATCGAGGTTTATAACGATAAAGAGTTGGAGATGTAGGATAAGGATGAGGATTTGTGAGACTTCATTGTAACAGGGTGGTGGGTATGTTCGGCTTCCATCCCTCCCTATCGGGGTTGGGAATGATGCTCGTTGACACGCATGCTTCTCTCCCTTTCTCATACCCTTTTTGAAACCAAATAGACCAGCGCATATGAGAAAATAGGTAAAACATAGGGCGGTATTTTCGGACCTTTGATCCGGGGATATTAATTTTATTTATTCTGCCGAAATTAATATAAAATGTGAATAAAATATAAACTATAAAATATAAAACAAAGCCCAATATGATTTCTAGATCTGAGATTAGAGCCGCGATTTAGGATTGATTTTTATATCCGCTCCATAACTCGTAGTACAGCTAACCATACCACTACTTAAGGTTAATTATTATCGTCTCTTACAACTCGTACTTTACCCCGTACTTGCTTAGGTTGCAATTTATAGACTTTAATACCGCATGAAGTATGCATAGTATTTATGAAGTTCCAACACAGTATTAAACTGCATAACTTGACAGCCCGCCCCCAGCCTTGGCTTCGTGCCGCCCAGCCGTCAGGATTGTTGGATGCCCAGCCGGGCTTGTCGCTCACATTTAACCCATCCATTGCAGTCCAGTGCATCTCGTCCATCCTGTCACGATCCCCAGTCTCACCACGCTCAATGCATCGAATTGCTTGGTGCCAAGTGAATCCAAGCATGCTAAACCATGCTGCGTAAATCAGTAATCCTATTTTTGATTCCCCCTTTTGGTTAAAGATGCGGCGCGTGCCCACTTTGTTGATTAGTGGTGACCGCGATCGCCGTTCTGTCGCGCTGAGAGAATCATGATGGTGCGCCCTTGGTTTGCGACGACGACGAGTCTGCGCTTGCTTCTCCTCGCGCTCGCTGTTTCGGGTAAGCTAGAACTGGTCTCTTTATATGACTTCTATCCATTGCTCTTGCTCTTGCTCTTGCTCTTGCTAATCAATCAAATTCTGTAGATACCTCGGCTATTTTCTGCGACTTTTATGAAGATGGTTTTTATGGGGTCAGTGTCTCGAGTCAAGAAGAGGTGGACATAAAGTATGCGGGCTGCACCGAGATACGGGGCACCGTGACCATTGCAACCAATTATACGGGACGTTTCTACTTCCCTAACGTCACGTACATGACTGGAGGGATTCGCACTGTCTACGACTTCTACGATGAGCAAAGAGGCAACGAGGTGTTGCTCTCTTCGTTACTCACCTCGATCGAGGTCCCTGACCTGAACAACACCGTTGATATAGATATCAATCGTGTGCCCGCACTTACGAGCATCTCGTTTCCGAGCCTGACTGTAGTAAATGGCTCTATTCGACTTGCTGGAATTGAGGACTGCTTGGTAGACTTCCCATCTTTGAAAACCGCTAAGAGTCTGTTAGTCACCGGAAACAGCACGAGGTATGTTATGTTCCATACGCAGCAGCCGCAATGTACTGTTTCTAATCCAATGTTTTTTCAGGTTGAACTTCCCTAAACTCGCCGACGGGGGATACATGAGAGTATCTAGGAACCCCACCAGGAAAGACGACGACGGCTACGACAACATATTGCTCGTTGATCGTGTCGACCAACTTCCCTTGGATATAAGCTTTCCTGCGCTGGAGGTTGCCAATAATATTTACCTTCAAGGAAACATCTCAAGGTAAGAATGCCACTGGGAAGCTCTTAAATACAGTGCTGATTGGCGTGATAGGTTGTCTATGCCACTGCTATACAGAGTAGGAGACTGGGAACAGTATTTCAATCGATTTATAAGAATACTCACACACGGAAATCCACTGAATATCAGCCTGCCTAGCCTGTATGACTTTAAAGATATTTCAGTCGCTGGAACAATTGGATCGTAAGTAACGACCTAACCCACCATCATTTCATCCAACTAATCTTTATCAGAATTTCCTTCCCCGTCCTCAAGGACATCGAAAGATTCCAAATAAACACCTCTACCCCATTAAATGTCACCCTGGAGCCGATTCAAACCATATCCCAATATTTAAGACTCGTGGGAAATGTCACCGAGTAAGTCCCCCCCCCTCTCCCCCACTGTACCCACCGCTGAACCCAACCCTAGAATCTCCTTGTCCACAATCACCAAACTCGACAACCTTGATATCGACAGTAGCTCCAACGAATTCTACTGCAGCTCCGTCGCCTCTGACTTTGAGCGCATCCTAGGTCGCAAAATGAAATACTACGAATGCACTGGTCACCCCCCTAAAAGTAAGTTGCCTCTGATTCTGGGACTATCGATCGGACTTGGGGTCCCTATCATCTCGGCGCTTGTGTGCTATATGTGTTGGGAGCGTCGGAAGACGAAGAAGGAGCAGGAATTGAAGTCCAATACGCCGCCCGAGTATGAGCTGGGAGTTCCACCGACCTATACTGCTGATGGTCTGCCTACGTACGATGCTTCCGAGGAGGGGAGGGGCGAGCAAGGCGCTGCGGATGTGGCGGGTGCCCGCGCGGGGGATGGGAGTAGTGTACGTGGAGAGGGCGCGAGCGAGCATAGCGCGGGGGATGCGGCCGGTGCCCGCCCTGGGGATGGAAACAGTACACAACAGGAAGGGGCTGATGGAAGGCGAGTTGTGTAAACTGTGCATTGCGTGCTGTTGAATACTGATACCACAATAATGTCTAATCAACTGTATTTACTATAGAATAACCATGGACTTGGACATTGATTTATTGTGTATCAAATGTAGCCCCTTTTGTATGCGGTATATACGGTACTTGTGGTCCACGGGAAGAATTAGCACATACAACCATAACATGAATCTCAGAGGATCGAGCATCCTGTACCAATCACACCAGATACACATTTGACACTGGAGATCGGTAGAATCGCGCTTGCTCCCCTATTGACGCTGCGCTTAGGCTCCCCGCACCCCGCACTCCCCGCACTCACATTCAACCGGAATAATTAACCGGACACACTCTAACCATCCCTAGGTGAACTTTTGGACATCAAAATCGACGATCTTGAAGTCTCATTGATGGAAATAATTTCAACTTCCACTGACGTCGCTTGGCATTGATCCAAGCCAAGATAAAAATTCATAGCCGGGGAACCGACACCACTGAGACTAAGAGTTGAACAAGATTACCCCAGCTTTCCCCATGCTTCTCAGCATCAGATCAGCGGGCTTCGGAGAAGCTTCCTTGCGAGTGGCGTATTTTGGTAGGCGTCACTTACAAACAAAACCTCTCCAAGACTCACTTTGATGGAATAACTATGCCCTCAAGGCCGGCAATTGCAAGAAATTCTTCCGCAAGAATCTTTCCCTAAACGGACATGAAGATTTCCTATAAAACATGATGGCAGCTCGTAAAAAATAAAAAGTTTCCATTGGCACCCAACAGTCCTCCTTGTAAATAGTCAACATGTTCTTCACCAAACTCGGTGCTGCGGCACTCCTCCTTGCCCCCGTCGCCCTCGCTGCCCCAACGACAGAGGTCTCATGCGCGCGCTGCGATGAGGTAGCTCACGGTTTTGCCTCACTCAATGGCGGCACCACGGGAGGCAAAGGCGGGCGTATTGTCACGGCCACTACTCACGCCGATCTGGTGAAGTATGCGGCCATGGAGGAGCCGCTGATTATTCGCGTCGATGGAGCGTTGACGTCTGAGCCCAAGGGCTTTGAGATCCCGATTAAGAGCCATAAGACTATTATTGGCGTGGGTAGGAATGGGGCTGTTGTGGGTGGTGGGTTTGGGATTAATAACCAGAAGAACATCATTTTGAGGAATTTGGAGATTAGGGATACTTATATCCCCGAGGATTATAATGGGAAGTCGAAGGATTGGGATGGGATTCAGGTTGATACTGGTGTGAATATTTGGATTGATCACTGCAAGGTACGATCTTTCAGGATATATTATTTTAACATACTGACACCCTGATAGTTTGCGAGAATGGCAGACGGATTAATCGATCTGAGGAAGGACACAGACTACGTCACAGTATCAAATAACCTCCTTTCCGAGCACAACAAGGCCTTTGGAATTGGCTGGACAGACAATGTGATCTCCAAAATGACCGTAAGTTCATTCTTTCCCGCGTGGTTGAGATATAAAGCCCCGGACTAAGACGCTCCCAGATCAACGACAACTTCTTCAACTCAACCAACCAACGCGGCCCCAGCGCCGACAACCTCAAATACTGCCACATGTTCAACAACTACCACCTGAACATCACCTCCTACGGCAACTACGCCCGCGGCCACACCCAGCTCCTCGTCGAGAACTCGTACTACGAGAATGTCAACGACCCCGTCGTCGCTGGCCCCAATGCAACGATCAAGAGCAACTGGCTCAAGTTTAAGGATTGCACTGGTGAAAGGCATTTGGATGTGAACAGCAAGAAGGTGTTTGACGCTAGGAAGTTCTACCAATACGCACTGAAGGATCCTTATGATCTCCCAACCACGATTCCTCCATTCGTTGGTCCGGCCTTGGATATCGGTATATAGAGGGGCGGGGAGAGGCAGATGGTCGGGGTTAAGAGAGGCATTCACAAGTGCTTAGATTAAGATGCAAAGTTACGCATATTTAGATAATATCACCCGGTTTTTAAACATTGTTTGGTTGGTGCTGGGATGTGGAGGGTTCGCAGAACTTCGTGTCGTGGCTCTACAGGGGGAGAAGAGCTGCAACTGTTTAATCATTATCATTATTCATCTATCTAAAAGCCTACCAGGAAGCGCCTGCAACGTTTTATTGCCATATAACGACTCTTCGTTCATGAACTGGTCATTATGCCTAAGATCATCCGCCATGTCCACACCGAGCTTGAACATGCTATACCCATCCAACCTGTCCGACGGCCTCTTGCGGAACCCGTACACCAAACCCAGCACCACCGAAAGCACCGACCAGAGGCAGAACAGCCCCAGAACAAGATACCCGGCCCACCGTCCCGGTATCAGCGTTGCGATGGTCAAGATCTTCCCCTTGTCCGAAGACGTCAGGTCAGTGTTCTCCCATTCCGGCCCCGCGCCGAGCGTAAGGCCGTACATGCGCTCGAGGGCATCCACGCCGTATGCAAGCAGCACGGACTGTAGCAGCGCCGGAGAAGGGATGTACCTTAGGTATCTCCCCATGTTTCCATAAAACTTCGTCAGGCCTGTCAAGTGGCTGGGCTGGTAGAAGTCGTCGAATCGTGTCCCAAAAAGTATTTGCTGGGCCATATTGCCCAAAACGCCTCCTGGTTGGCCCTGGACCTGAGGCTCGGGATTGACTCGAGAGAAGTTGCTGAAGGTTGAGGTTACGCCATCCAGAGTTGCCGTTCCGGGGACTGAATATACAACGCAGCGAACACCAATGGGGGCCGCTACTTCTATGATGGCTTCTGTAAACTGTCTAAATTCATAGTCGATTATCTGTGTTGGGTCGAAAAAATCGCGAAGGTCAGTAGTAGAACTGTTCAGCGTGGTGTACAGTCCGTTGTTGGTTCGGGGGACCGTAAAGTTTTTGCCTTGTCCGATCTTGAAAAAAGTTTCGTTACTAACAAGCGTCTTGTTCTCCAACAGGAAGAAAGGACTTCCCATTCCTTCAATGGTAGGACCAAGAGTAGAATCAAAGGGGAGGGTCTCGTTGGGTTTATCGTAGAAGCTGTGGAACTGGAGCTGCCACAAGACATATTCCATTACCATTGAGTCGGATATGTCGATGGTATCGCTATACGACCCATTCCCGTACGTAGCAGACGTATCCGTTGGAACGCTTAGCCCAATTTCGGAATACGACCACAAATTCATGCTCCCAGGGTCGCTGCTGCTGTTGAAGGCCTGGATGGAAGAGCCCGAAGGAGTTTGGAGAATGGCGCCAGGATATGTTGTTTCTCCGCTGGCCCTAAATAACTTTGAAAATCTGGACAGGGGCTTCTCGCTCAGAACTGTGAGTTCAGAGACTTTGCGGATGATTGAGCATTCATACTTAACCCGAAGTCCCCATGCTTTGCCAGATACCGGTACATCAGCCTGTGGCGCGAGGAACATGTCGGGAATGGACTCTGTCAAAGGTAGAGTATTCGGAACCCTTTTAAGGCAAGAATGCTTAGACCTGTCAAGGCCTGGAGGAGTGTATATTACGCCGAAGCCCGGGATGGTTGGGGTTAATCCCATTTTCCAAGCATCTGGCGTTCTGAGAGGGGATATTGCGACGTTATTGTAAGTCGTCGGGTTCCTTCCTGTCATAATAGGGTGCTCCGACGTCTTGATATACCCATCACCAATTTCAAAGACAAGACCAGACAGGGGAAACGCGACAAACGGGAGGACGCTCAGGAGCGTGAGCAAAGACCACAGCCTATAAAACTCGCGATGATAGACGGCTTTCCCCCACCCCGAAGGGTTGCTCCAAGTGGCGTCGGCGTGCATCAAAGTCGCGACAAGATTAGGCGCCTTCCAAAACGGAGTCTGGAGCATGGCAAGCTCCACACCAAGAAGTCCAAACTGCGCCCACGCCAAGCCGAAAATACCGATGATGAACCAGGAGTAGTAGATTATAGACCCTGAGAAGGTGCGGTATTTGACGGCATCGTCATTCTCGAAGCCCGAGAGGAGCCGTATCCAGATCACCCCGTACCAGCCGGTGGTGATGGACGGGATTAGGATCAAGGCAAGGGTTCGCATCCAATACCGCTCGAGTTGCTGTGGTTTGACACTTCCCGTACGGCCATTTTCTTGAATCTCGCTGCCATCGATTGAGAACTTGGGCTTCTCGATGGAGCTCTCACTGCGTTGGAAAAGGTAATTTTGCATGGGGTTCGTAGTTACGGCGTGCGCCATCGCATAAAATGAGAGGAGACGCTTGTCGTGCGCACTTGTGCTGGAGACATGGCCGTTTTCTTATAATAATGACAATCTGAAGTGGCAGGGAGGTGTACGCGCTGTAAAACACAACGGTCTGGGAAGGCTGAAGATTTGCTTGGGGGTTTAGCCAATAATATGATATCAGCGATCCAAAGGATGCAAACTATGCGACAGATGTACAGCTGCACAAATGCGGAATCTTTATTTGCTATTTATCGCTTTTCTATGGTCCCCACGACGAGGGTGAAACGAGTGAGCGCTTATGAAATCGAGCTACTGCACCCAAGTATTATTGGGGTGCTGTCGCGCCAGCTTTGCCCAATGGGACGCCTCTGGGAAACGCCCAAAATCAGGGCCTATTCCCTGGCATTCCCGACCAAGCGCCAGAATCTCCAACAAGTGCTATATTTAATTAGAGGCTTCATTTGATAGACTGAAACATATATACAAAATATCGCATGATAATATACCATTATATATAAAAATAAGTGCAAGGTACTTAGTTCAGAGGAGCAGTTTCGCCAAGAGACCAACAGTGGACCGAACCTTCAGACCAGCGGACCGGCCCATGGGTTAGTTAAGGGTCGGTACCTTCATTGGGGCCCACTTGCAAGAAGCAACATCATGAAGGCCTCGATATTCCCGAGGGCGGCGACGCTCATCAGGCTAGATGGCATCGTTCTAGGTAAAAAGCAGGTGAATGCTTGAGATGGGCAGATTAATAGCTGGGGTATGTACTGTACAATTCGCGTGGTAAATTGAGTTGTATTTAGATATGACATGTACATAAAAATATAAGAATTTCCCCTCCTTCTCATCGCCGATCCATTCTCCCCTCAGCCCAGTCCACCACAGTCGTCTATCCCACATATTTAGCTAAATCCCAAATCACCATCCTAAACCTCGACGTCAGACTCTGAAATTCACTCCTGATCGTCAAGCTCAACTACGCTCTCTGGAACTTCCTCGACCTCCTCTGCCTCAACATCACGCTCTGCAATCTCCTCCGCCTCTTCAGCATAGATGCCACGGTCTGCGATCTCCTCCACCTCTTCTGACTCAACATCACGCTTTGCAATTTCCTCCACTTCCTCTGCCTCGGCATCACGCTCTTCAATATCCTCCACCTCGTCGGCATAGATACCACGGTCAGCAATCTCCTCCACCTCCTCTGCCTCGACGTCACGCTCTGAAATCTCCTCCACCTCCTCAGCATAGATGCCACGGTCTGCGATCTCCTCAACCTCCTCTGCCTCAACATCACGCTTTGCAATCTGCTCCACCTCCTCGACCTCAGTATCAGGCTCCGCAGTCCACTCCACATCCTCTTCAGCCTCGATATCACGCTCCTCAACACCCGCGCCAATATCAACCAAGCGTCGCACAACGCGCTCTCCCTCCTCCTCACCCAGCTCCGGCGCCCTAACCACCTCCGTATCCGAGATCTTCTCATACCACTCATCATCGTCGCCCCTGATATACACCTTCTCGTTCTCCTCCGCGCCCTCCTCGCGCTTCAGCAGCTTCGTGCACTGCACATACGCGCTCTTCATCGTCTTCCCCTTGGCACTGAGGCTGCTCTTGATCCAGTGCGACTTGCTCCTGCCCACCACGGAGCCACCGCAATTATCCTTTGTGTTGAAGAAGATGGTGCATCCGGCGTCGACGCCGACGTAGCCGCCGCCCACGGTGAAGATGAAGGAGCGCACGTTGTTGGGGAAGTTGACGCAGTGCGTGCCCCACCCGGACTTGGTCACGTCGTAGGCTTTGTTGATGCAGTTCTCGGATTTGTAGGTTGAGAGACGCCATTTTTGCTTGAAGACGCCGACGTCTTGGTATTTGCACGTTGCATCGGCGATGCCGACGCTGAGCGCCAGGATGGGGAGGAGGACGTTGAGCTTCATTGTTTTGTTTGTTTGTGGGTGTGTTTTGGTTTTGACTACAGGAAGGTATGGAGATGTAGAAACTTGTTATGCAAAGGAAAATGACAAAAGACGAGAGAAAATGCTCGTACTTATATCTCGGCCAAGCCTTCAAAACCGTCCGTCAGGGAGGCATCTTACATCCAATTTTCCAATTCAGCTTCCTCATCGAGCTCTGGCCCCATGAGTTAGCCCAACCGAAGCCAGCATATAGACAACTCCCGCCCTCCTCCTCACTCATTGCACTACCACTCCCTCCCTTCATTTCCCCCAGTCGGGTAAACAATCCAACCATCTCGTGGCTAAGCAGGCACACTTCCCCACGCTAAACATCTGTCTGCCTCGGGGCAGAGTGAGCTTATATGTTTTAAGAAACGTCCCCATAGCGCTAGTCTCGACGTTATGCACTGCTTACCCAGCAACTCGTGCCTGCGGCAGGGCTCACCGCTGTCATCTTCGCGAATCTCATCGGATGTCACGTCGAACTGTACCCTGTCAAACACAGCCACCCCGCACCGATCGCCCCTACCCCTGCACTCGCGAGGCGATCCGACCGATGCGCACGACGGCGTGCTGGGCTGAACTCACTCCAATATCATTTCTTGACATGCGAGACTGTCAGACGGGATGGCAAATACTCCACTCCCCGTAGATGTTACTGAGTTAGGGTTAAGCTGGGACAGCGATGCGAGCGCGAAGCGAAGCGATGTCAGGCACATACCGCACCGTGCGCGAGGCTGAGGCCAGACACAGCCGCCGCACGTCCAGCGGGATTATTTTTAGAAAAGACCGAGGGGCTGTATGACCTGCATGCAGCGAATGATGGAGGGTGGGAAATTCCGCCCCTGGCTCACCTAGTAAGCTAGACGGTGCTGGTAACTAAGGAGTAAGGTATTTGTGGGCTAGATTCACAAAAATAAGTAGATATATACTGCTGTATGACTACAGCTTTCACATACGACCATAGACTCAAGAGAATTGGGCATCCCGTCCGCTCTGCCATACACAAGCTTGTAATTCAGTGGCGCATTTCTCACATTTACTTCGAATTTTTATATAACAACTTCGACAATGCAGAATAGCGGCGGAAACAATAATACGACCGGCTACGGAGCCGCAAGTTCTACCACTGCCGGTAACAACGTGGGCAGCTCTGGCGGGAATACTTCAGCTTCTGGAAACAGGTCGGCCTCTAGATAGCCTACGTACACTGCCAGCAAAGAGCAGATAGGGCGGCCGTCACTGCAGCGCTCTCAAACAAATCTAACATCGAGCTTATAGATAGAACGGGGTAGTGGTCCAAAGAAAGAGGACGAAAGAAGTGTTTGTTATATGCAGCAATTAATATAAAATGGGCGGCTAACACTATGATACAGACAGTCGCTATTTTCTCATATTGTATTACATGCTGTCAACGTCGCATATTCAAAATTATGGGAGTTTCATAGGTACTTGGATTTTTAGGAGATAGACTGGCTGTTGGAGTATTTGTTAGCAATTGCGAGGAGAATTACAATGCCGTATACCCTTTGTTATAAGAGAAAGAGGAAAACTCCATTGTTCCGTGGCTCGAAAGAGTTCTAAATCTGCCAATCGCTTGAAATGGAATAGTGAATGACAAAGCCCACCGTTTCGATGTATATGGATGTCAAACGGACAAAGAGTATCGATTTCTATATTACCATATCTTTCAGCCAAAGCCTTCTTATGATTTATATCCTGTTCGTTTACAGTGCAGCAGAATCGCCATTTTCTCAGCCTCCGTCTTTTTTTTCTAGCAAGCCACATCTCGATACAAGCTTTCTTAAAGATTGTCCTCTTAAACTCAAGACTATTCTACGTCACTCTAGGTCCTTAAGCTCATATTTAAACCTAGTAAACTAAGACGACCTGCAATAAGCACAATGACGAAACGCATACTTCTAGCGCCGACAATGAGCAGACCAAAGAGGGCTAAGAGACTCGCTCTGCTACCGCTCTATAAGAAGAGTAAACCTATATACGCATCAAAACTACAGTTCTCAACTACTATACTTTTACTGACGCTACCCACTCTACTACCTCTCATCTCTCCCCTTTCTCTCGAGCCGTCGTCCATGTCGCTGACTCTTTCTCAGTCCCTAAATACAATTAGGAATGGACCTCCGAGGTCGCCGTCTCTGTGCCCTTAGCCTAGGTTTTAACAAAAAAAGGGCTTAACAAAGAGAGCTCCTTTACCTGTCTCTGGTTTCGTAGGTCCTCGCCTACCGGTTCCTCCGTCGACAAAATGGCAGTGTCATCTTTGCAGTAGAAAGTACGCCATTAGTGTCATAAGGCGGTGTTTAAAAGACGGACATTACCTATGCTTTTCGGTGCCTGTTGATACCTTGTAGTTAGATTTCGAGCAGACACAAGACTAGCTTAGGGCTAGAGATGCAAATATTGCAGTAGAGGAGGGGCAGAACAAGAAGTTAAGGTAGGTGATTGCTCTAAGACAGAAGTTAAAGGTAAGATATAGGTTACTAAAGAGGGCTAACAGGGTAACTAAAGGTTGTAGTGTTAAGTTCAACTATAAGGGATAGAGCGCATATAGGGCGTATAGGAGAGGTAAGTTGGGGGGTAGGACGTTATGTAAGGAGGGATGCGACTAGCTAAGGGAATGCAGAGAGAGAAGGAGAAGGGCAGCAATTGAAGAAAGGAAACTGAAGCGGCAGAGAAAGATTGTTGAGATATTGACGCACAGCCATCAATTCTATTCAGTTTGCTAAATGGGGTAATACGCTCCTATAATAGTTTTAACATTGTAGCCATGGGCTTTAGTGGCTAGGATATCTCTTTCATATAACATTTACTGTTGGTACGATCAATTTGCAGATGTATTCATGATTGCTGTTTATTATATTGCTTAAGGTAGTACGTCTAAACGTTCTCATAAATACATTACAATTGATGTAGCCTAATAGCTTCTCACAATCCGTCTAGTCCCATTATAGACCTCCTCTGCACTATTTACAACCACCCATATATCCAGCAACCGCTCACAGCGCCGCAAGCACCCCAACCACAGCAACCAACAATCCCCCCGCAACCCTGACCTCAGGCGCTCCTCCCGTGGACGTCGCCGCACTCGCACCCGCATCCGCACCCGCACCCCCCGTCGAAGTCGGCGCTGACGTGGTTGTTACGCTACCTCCCGTCGAGACAGCAGCCGTAGGCGTAAACCTATTATGACGCTCATTCGTAAAGCTGCTCTGGTGGTTCACGGCGCTCCCCGTGATCTTCCCCAAAATTGGTGCCGTCGCGCCGTTCCAGTAATTCGCCACGGCTGTATCGTTCGGGAAGCGGTCAGACGAGAGCAGAGTGTTAATATAGGGCACGTCGGTCCGGAACAGGTTGGTGTAGGGCGCTGTCACTGGCGTGGCCGAACACTCGGCTGTCTTCAAACTGGATAATTCGCTGGCATTTCCGGCGATTTCGGAGGGCGTAGAGATCACGCCACGCGCAAGTTCACATTGGTGACAACCTGCTGCGGCGTCGAAGTAGTTGCCGCCGCAGAGGCACTGTTGCTCGGCGAGGAAGTCATTGGTGGTGGTGCCGTTGGCGAAGCATACCAGCTGGAGGTAATATAGTTGCTCGCAGGGAAAGGGAGAATTGCTCGCTGCGCTGAGAACCTCTGACTGAGGCGTCAACCCATTGAATTTATGTAGAAGGGGAGTACACATTTCGTTGAGATACTCAACATACGTCCAAACGTCCCTGGAGCGGATTAGGGTGCTGGCCTCGAAGCTAGGGACGGTGCTGGCATTAGCGCCGACAGCTATGAGCGCGACGATGGTCAGGATTGACTGCATGATTGCCATCGTTTGCGAGAATTGCAGTTTCGATTGAGAAATAGCAAGGAGTTGTTCATAATGAGGAATAAAGTTGAACGCGGATACCTAACTATTATTTATTTGTTCGCTGAATTGGGAGACGGTGGGTGGCGGCGGGGTAGTCATGCCTGCCTTGAGTCGTTTAAGATTGGGCTTTGTTGGATATTCCCAATTCGGCCTAGGCGAAGCCCTTAGTACCGCTGACATGTGCTCGAATCGATATATCACATCCTGAGGCTCCAGATCAATTTGATGGTAAGTATTTTGAGAACATCTAGAATGTCGCCGATCAATTTCTTGTTCTGCTGCGCTTATATCCAGATGCACGGTGGTACCTAGGGTTGGCGAAAAGCTTATCGGGTAAACCAGGTTGATGGCGTTGATGGCGTTGATGGCGCTGATGGCGCTGATGGCCCGAGGGTTAACCACTTCCTGGCATAATCGCCCGCTTTATTCGGTTGTAGGGGTGGATCAGGTTTAAGAGTGCACAATTTAGCCCATATTGTAGAAGCTGTGTTACTTACGTATATCATGGCTATATCAACTCTTATTCACACTCCAAATATGTCTCCTGAGCTGCCGGACTTGGTGCAAGCAAGCTGCTTCCACTCTGATGCAGCGTCGTATCAAAGATCAAGATTAGGACCCTTCAGGGCAGCGTCTTGCCGCGTTCCGCTCAGGTACTGTACCGTATTTGTGCAGTACAATATTGGGACAAGGAAGCGGAGATCGTTGCCGTTTAGGACGGACGTTTATTGGCTCAGCCGACGGCTAGCGCCTCTGCGGAATGGGCCGTCTAATTTGACAGCTACGATCGATGGGACCCCAAAAATAATATGACAATATGATTGGATGGAATGGGGGAAGCGCGAGTTTATACACTTTTGTAGAGAGCTATTAATGTGATAATTGTGATAAACGGTTACAATGCCTTTATAGTAACGGTTCTGGGAATACTTTTTCATAAGCTTCTATATGTTACATTTATCATATCCCCGTCTATCAAAGACGAAAGACTATATACCCCAAAAACCAAATCCATCCAATCTATCAAAGATGGATTGTCTGTGATCCCCAAACGCCATCTCTCATCACCCACCCACCCACCACCACAGAGCTTAGTTTGCACCAGCTGCGCCCCCAACGGCTCCACCAACAGCGCCCTGGACGCCAGCGAGCGCATCACCGACCTTTCCACCGAGACCACCGAGGAGATCGCCAACGCCACCAGCTGCTCCACCTGTTCCACCTGTGGCACTGCCGCCGAGGAGGCCACCGAGCAGGTCACCGACACCGCCTGCTCCGCCGGCGTTGGCTCCAGCGGCGTCAGCTGCTTGGGCGTCACCGGCTGCTGCGTTTGCTGCGGGGTCTGCGTTTGCGGGGTCTGCGTTTGCGGCGTTGGCGTTGGCGTTGGCGTTCTGGTTGGCGTTGGCATTAGCGTTTCCATTGGCATTGGCGTTCTGGTCAGCGTTGACATTTCCCTTCGCGTTTCCATTGGCGTTGGCATTGGCATTCCCATTAGCGTTTCCATTGTTATCCTGCGCATTCGCGTTCGCGTTCTGGTTTGCGTTTGCATTCGCATTCGCATTTGCATTTCCACCGGCCGCCGCATCCGCCGCCGCCGGATTAGCAGCAGCCTGCTTAGCAGCCTCCTTCGCTGCCTTCTTGGCCGCCTTCGTGTCTTGGCCAGCATTAGCATTGGCATTGCCGTTTCCAGCGTTGTCAGTCGCGGCCGCTACGGCAGCGCCTGCTGTCTCGGTCACAGTGACAGTCACCGGTGGCGGGCAGTTACCCGCCGCATCCGCGGCGACGACGGCTGTAGCGTTGCCTGCTGCGCCGACGGCGGCGGTGCCGTTGTTGTTGTTGTTACCGGCTCCGATACCTGCACCGGCTGCCCTGCCGGCGAAGCCTCCAGCTGCAGCGCCAGCACCGTTGTTGCCGTTCCTGCCCTTGCCGCCGCGGCCACCCTTGGGGGAGCGACGGTCGGGGATGGCGGAGGAGGAGGCGAGAGCGACTAGCGCGATGGTGAGGAGGGTGGTGGTTTGGAAGTGCATTTTTGT
This sequence comes from Pseudogymnoascus sp. VKM F-4518 (FW-2643), assembly GCA_000750925.1. Classification (NCBI taxonomy): domain Eukaryota; kingdom Fungi; phylum Ascomycota; class Leotiomycetes; order Thelebolales; family Thelebolaceae; genus Pseudogymnoascus; species Pseudogymnoascus sp. VKM F-4518 (FW-2643). The sequence continues at coordinate 5,012 of JPKC01000087.1, read as the reverse complement.
GGTTTTTGGTGGTATTGTTTGATTGATAAAATGGGATGGACGAATGTAAAGATAGACTGGACGGCAACGACTCGCGTTGGGTAATATAAGGAAGGAATGAAATGGAATGGAAATGAAAGAGCTGATGGGATGATGTTGGATAAGAGACGATGGGGGCATACCTTATATGGGCCAAGAGGTTAGGGCGTGGGGTGCAGATCTGGCAGCTCTGGGAATGGGGGTAAAGGGGCCATGGCGCCATGGTGCCAAGTGGGGAGGGCAGTCAAACGTCAGCATTGAGGGAATCAAACACGGTGGATGGGATGCGCGAGTTTCATGCGCAGTTCTGGGCCAAGGTCTCGAGCGAGGATCTAGACTCGACGTCTATAGCACTATGTCGGTTTCGGAGGTATCCATCAAAGCTTCAATCTGGATGTGATGGGCGCGTAGATGGAGGTGGCTATGCCGGGCAGTGGGAAAGTTTGGGGCAGTTCGGGGGAATTTGGGGGAGTTCTGGAACATTGTGGTGTTTGGCAGCAGCTGTCTTAGTGTAGCTAGTCATCCCTTGTAAATAGGCATCTACTATTCTATAATGATGTCCTAACGTAAGTTTGAGTTGTCATCCGCCATACGACCAGTGGTAAGGTACCGTCGGGTGGCCAGGTACAATAAGATCAGGACACCCTCCCTCCCATCATAGCTTTGAGCACACAGTACAAGCCAAAACTGCTCCTAGACAAACACTAAGCTTCATCAAACAATCAACACTTGGAAGCAATGGCGATTTACCCCTGCGACTATCGAGACTGTAGGAAACAGTTTCAAAGGCCGTCGCATCTTAAGAGACATAAGAGAACTCACACTGGCGAAATGCCATATATCTGTCATTACTGTTTCTTGCCACAAGCCTTCGGTCGAATGGATAATCTCAGAGCGCACCAAAATCTGCATCTTGACATTAGCAGCACAATTTATTTCCTAAAGACAGCAAAAAAACTCAGACTAGATCCGTGCATGGAAACGCAAATCACAAAGCTGGATTCGAGTGCCTCAGCAAATCGGAGAGAAATCAAATATGAGATTGAGCGCTCTATGGATGTATGGGCTTATGCTGACGAGGCCAATACTCCGGAAGGGATCAACGTAAATTGGGCTCATTTTCTTGGTTAGGATCCGCGTTGGGAGTAGAAACTATACCTAAGGGTATGACAATTAGGGGGGGGGGACCATCGGATGTACGGTTCATGTTTAGGACGCTCTAGATCATACCTTATAAGCAATTACTTGATTTGTCCCTCTATAAGAACTTAACTCTATATAGGCACTACCTCTAGCGGTGCTGCACATGTAGTTCGGCCCCTGTAAGGATTCCTCCTACTACATTGACATTCCTAGGACATTCGGGGATGTTACGGACAGTCGACCTTACGAACTAGACTCGGGGCTGTTGCGGACTAGGTAAGCGACTGATAGCGAATGCCCTACAGGCGGGGACTGCGGGAGGTTAGCGCTAGATTACCGAGTTGGACCCGTTGTGGGTATTTAGGGGGATAGACTCAATAGGGTTCCCTCTTCATCTTTTTTGTATCCTTCGTAGTAGACCTATAGGATTGTACCGAAACCCATCCGACTCGCACTCCCATATGCTCTTTGTCGTGAATCGGTGCCCTGTGTCCTTACATTATACAAAAAAGATCACGCCTGCCAGGGACGGCCGTACTAAAATAATATCCCACCTAGGAACGACTCAGGAGAACTATCGACACACCACCGACTGCGACTCGGTGCCGTTTCGAAGCAGAGACCTGACGACTTCAAATAGCCGTGATTCCGGAGATCTCACGGACAGCCAGTGGATCAGGGTTTGATCCTGCAGAGCAAGCTGGTAAAGTCGCTGACGCGTTGGCGCCGAAGAGGATACGAGATCCTTAAGAACCCCCTTAAGCACAGAGGCAATTGTGAACAAGAGTGTTGATAGCTACGAGCTACTGGAAATCAAACTCTTTTGTATCGAGACCGATACACCCCCGAACCAATATAAGGAAGATGACGTTAAACATCCCCTAAGACAACAATAGTCAACTGTCTAGGATGACTACTAGACAAACCACTACTGCAGCCACAACTACAGTGCCCTCTAAGGACATCCTAGAACGAATGACACAACTCGAGGCTCAGATGCAAGAGATCAAGGATCTACTAGTCACCCTAACAGCAACCTAGACCAGAATCCCGTCCACACCACTAGTGGACACCCCTATACGCACTGTAGAAGCTTCAGAACGACAAGCTTCTCCAATGCGAAACACCCCCAACACAGTTCAATTGCCACCCCTTCCGAACACTCATTCTCTATCGATTCTAAGCATGTCGCAAATGCCTACCGAAGACCCTCCGTTTCGCTATAAGAAATCCACCATCTCTAAGAGGATTACGCCTCTAAGCGATGGGATCGAACATACCTTTCTACAATAGAGCGCGTCCATTCGGGACCGACTTGTAGTCAATGAGGACTACTACCCTACCGACGTCTCTAGAAGAGCGTTGATATAGGGCACTACAATAGGCCTAGCAAAGACCTACTTAGAACCCCAATACCTATCCGCTACGCATGGATTCCGGAGTGCCGACGAAATAATGGACCTACTAGGTTCGTACTACCTTACTAGCAACAAGACGGAACAGGCCTAAAATCAATTCGACGACATGTAGATAGGAGAGAAAGGACACTCTAACGAAACCTTCCCCAAGTTCAAAGCTCGCTTCTAAAGCGCAGCTATTACAGGACAAGTCACTGAGTTGGAATGGTTTCAGTACATGTGGAATAAGTTGACCCCTCAATTCTATAGCTACGTTGCGATTATTAAAAACCAATAGAGGGGAGACTACTACACTATGGTCCGGGAACTGACTGCGTTCGACTAGGAACAGCGTAGAAACAACGAATTGAACCCGTTAGTAGGACCTGCTAGGACTTCTACACGCCCGACAGATCAAGCTAAGGTGTCGGCGCTGAGACCGACCTAAACTACTCCTGCTCCGTTCAACTGGACTCCGTTCCTTACCCAACCTAAGCCAGACATTATAGGGCGTGTCCGGACTCCCGTCCTAGCCCTAAGCCAGACATTATAGGGCGTGTCTAGACTCCTGTCCTAGCTGCTTCTAGGAACTGCTTTAAGTGCAGCAAGCCTGGCCATTTCTAGGACAAGTGCCCCCTCAACGCTACTGTTAAGGAGATTGACTGTAACAATCCTAAGGCAGAAGAGCAATAGGAGGAAGCCGTTGAACTCTAGTTGGATGCGTCTCTAGAGGAAAACGACAAGGCCTAGGGAAAGGCTCCTTCCTAGGTCTGCGCAAATGTAACCTGCAAGGACTAGACCTACGAGAACTATTAGGAGGTACCTAGTTCTTAGTCGACACAACCCTAAGTATAAACGGACTTAGGGTGCAAACGAAGTCCCTAGAAGACACAGGAGCAAATAGCTACCTCGTTATTAATAAGCCTTTCGCAATACAACTGTTGAAAGCGCTTCAGAGCCCTATATAGAAACCGCCCTACTCTATACCTATACGTAGATTTCAGCGAAAGATTCAAAGTCACGTATCGGAGTATATTCAGTTACACTTAACAGTCGAAGGACGCCGAATATATAACTGCCCCTTTATGCTCCTAGACCTTAGAGCACAAGATGTGATAATTAGGAAGAAGCTTTTCAGCCGCTTCTAAATACTACTCAACTCTGCTAAGAGCCGGTTAGTATGGCTAAAGGAGTACCTGCCTACTCCTAGCTAGAGCAAGGAGATCACCTTGCCCTATTACTTGCGCGAAACGTCTATTTAACATCCAGCATACTAGTTGGATGCAAATTGTAGGGATGCCCTAATCCACTACAACGACAGACAACGCATAGGCAGACGCTTAAAGGAGATGAAAGTAATAACCCCCGATTACAAAGAGATCACTAACACCCCCTCAAGCCCAACCAGTAACTACAAGTTTTCACTACTACTAAAGAGGACGCCAATGTATAGGTTTGCGCCTGTGCAGATCTGCGAAATCAGTGCAAATGCTTTCCATTATAAGATGATGCAAAACAACTCTGAGTTCTTCTAGACCAGCATTTACAAGATCGATTAGATCATCTGCAAAAAGGAAGTAGAAGAGGACGAGGAGACGCTTCTCCTCATCTAGGAGAAGCTCCTACATATGCACTGGAAATATGCTAACGTCTTCTTGAAATTGGAATCGGATCGGATCCTACTACATTGCATATACAATTATAAGATACAGCTCAAGGCTCCCTTACTGAATGATCGGATCCTACTACATTATATATACGATTATAAGATACAGCTTAAGGCTCCCTTACTAAACGCTTTCTCCCTGCTCTATTAACAAGGCACTAAAGAGCTTAAGGCTACTAAGCAATACTTGCTAGAGAACCTAGAGAAAGGGTTTATTGTCAATAGCAACAGCCTATTTGCGTCCCCTATACTCTTCGTAAAGAAAGCGGACAGCAAACTGAGATTTTGTATCGACTACTGCAAGCTAAACAGTCTTACCTAAAACGACCCCTACCCTATTCTGCAAATTGATGAACTACTAGGGCAGGTGTCGAAGGCAAAGATTTTTACAAAACTAGATATTAGACAAGCTTTCCATCGCATACAAATGCACCCCAACTCTAAAGAGTACACTACCTTTTAGACTTGCTATAGATCCTACAAGTGCAAAGTGCTGCTATTTAGTGTATCTAACGGCCCTGCAACCTATTAGCGTTATATAAACGACGTCCTAATAAAGTGCAAAGTGCTGCTATTTAGTCTATCTAACGGCCCCGCAACCTATTAGCGTTATATAAACAACGTCCTAATGCAATACTTAGACGATTTCTATACTGCCTATCTAGACGACATCCTAATCTACTCTAAGGACCCTATAGAGTATATAGACTATGTATATAAGGTCCTTCAACGTCTCTAAGAAGCAGGACTATAAGCCGATATTAAGAAATGCAAGTTTAACGTTACCT
>JPKC01000082.1:0-23965 GCA_000750925.1 Pseudogymnoascus sp. VKM F-4518 (FW-2643) | reverse complement strand
TTTAGTGATTTGGTGATCCGTTCGCTTGTGTGATCCGTTCGCTTGTGAACTACGTTATAGGTAATATAATATAACGATAACCCAGTCTTCTCTCGCTATGCCTCTGTATATCCCTGACAAATATCCCATATAAAACGCCTGCCCCATGACTAGTATTACACCCCCTCGCCCGCACGCACAATGCTTCAACTCCAGGGTATATCCCATCCAGACCCCCCACCCATCATACAGCTCCATTACATATCCGCACCGACCTCACTCAGCGCGCCGCGCTTTAGCCCTTCCCTTGTACTCTTGCATCTCCCTACGCCTTTCCGTCTCCTCCTTGTTGGGAATATCCTCCTGCCTCATCAGCCCCTGCATCCCAGAGATAAGATCCGCATCTAGGTCCTCGGTGTACTCTAACCTGCTGAGTGATCTCGACGGCCCCGCGCTTGGCGTAGCCTCTCTATCCTCCTGCGGAATTGGGGTTGGCATGTCATCCACGCGCGGCGCATCGCTCTCATAGGCGTCCTCGTCAGATCCATCCCCATCCTCCTCATCGTCCTCGCCTGACAGAAGCGAGTTATCATCGATCGAGTCGCGGCTGATATAGCTATCTCCCATATCGCCTACATCCTCGTCGCCATCATCCCCATTCCTCGATCCCTCATCCTCATCTCCATCATCCGATCCGCGCTCCGAACCGCCCTCATTCCCATCCTCGTCCTCATCTTCATCTTCATCATCATCCTCGTCCTCCGACGCACTGAAATCTTCCATCTCCATCGGCTTATCACGCCAGTAGTTAAAATCCGTAAAATCCTCCCCACCCCCCTTAATCAGCATACTCACTGGAGGGAAATAGTGATCCACCACCTCGCGCATATTGACATAGCTCAACTTCAGTTTATTCAGGGACAACAAATCCAAGCTCACCTCCGCATAGCTATTAATCGTAAAGATGCGGTTACTCGGAATACTGACACTGCGGTACGACAGCGCGTCCGTGAGTCTGTTCCCGAAACCCGCGTAGAACGGAGTCCGCCCGGCACCAAAGAGGTTCTTGATGTCCCGCAGACAGGCCATCTTGAATACCTCCGGCTTGCGGATGTACAGCTCGCGCCGCAGCGCCGCGATCGTGCGGTCGGGACTCATTATTGTGGGCCCGCGAGGAAGGCGGTACCCATCTTGCACCACGCCGGCGACGTAGGCGCGCGTGGTGTCGGCCAGTCCCACGGAACGGGAAGTCAGGTACATGATGTTGTACCCGTTCGCTTCAATCTCCGTGTACAGCTTCGCCACACCAATGTGCGTCCAGTCGCGGCCGATCATGTTTAGCACGTGGCCCAGGGCATCGGACTTGGTGATAGTGCCGTCGATGTCGGAGATGACAATCGGGACGTCGTGGCGCCAGAGGTACATGTACGCTGTGCAAGTCGCGCGGTTGACCGTGAACGACATCATGTTCGGGCCGGCCTTAAGATTCAGTGCCTTGAGCTGGTCGGACGTTAGACGCAGGGTCTTGGCATAGTTCCTATTCGGGTCGCCGGCGGTGCTAGCTTCTGGAAGGGGAAGGAGCGGGGTGGTTTCGAGGCCGGGGAACTGGTCAGAATCGGAGCGCATGCGCATGGCCTTGATCTCTGCCGAGTCGCTGTCGCCTCCATCGCTGTGGTAGCCGGGGTCGGACGCGACGTCACTCGTGAGAAGACCAGGGGCAGTGCGAATACCGGCGAGCTGGGCTCGGTGAACAGCCGCTTCCTTTGCCTCTTCGCTGCTGTAGATCCAGAGGTTCCCCTGCTCGTCGGCTCCGATGAGCGCGCCGATATCGTAGTTTCCCTCCAGTTCTTCCGACAGTAATTTTCGGGCAATAACCTCTGCCCGTAGTGCATCGTCGTCGCTACTCTTGTATCCCGTCATATCCAGCATTAGATCTCCTGTATCCGTCACATGCGAAGGGATATTCGACACGGCTAGCTGCTTCGAGAGCGAAATTGCCCGTTCGATCGCCTCACGCGTAGGCAACGGAGGAGGGCTCTGTGAGCGTTCGGTAAATGTATCGGATGGGCCATCTTGTCCCGGAATTGGTACCACGGATCGGCTTTGGCGGTCTACTGGATGGGTCTCTTGGTTGCTGTATGTCCTTCTCTTCTCGACAAATCTATCATTGGTGCGCGATTCGAGCGACAGCCCCGACCAGTCGCCTGATCGCGGCCTCTCAAGTGTGAGCTCTGGGGTGCCCGAGAGTGGCGCGTTGACATCTTCAACGGCATTAGCGCTATTCAGAATCCAAGGCAAAACCTGCTTACCTAGGTTGCTCGCGCCCTTCTGCAAAGCTGGCGATTGTAAAATAGATGGAGGCGGCCTCTTCCCCTTCTCCTCCGTCGTCAGGTCTAAGAAATCTGGCTCCTGCAGCCCTATCGCGACGGCTCCCTCCGGCGCGAGCGGCGGGCTCGACGCCGGCGACACCAACGGCGACGTTTGTAGTCCCTCCGGGATATCATTGCTGGTCTCAAAGACAAAAAAGGCCTCGCCCCCATCTCCCAGCTTCATGGCATAGTCCTGCTTCACATTATTCACGCGGAACTCCACCTTCTTCTCTGATGGCCGCAGCAGCGAGAACTTGCCGAAGCGCACGTGGAAGGGCGAGCATGCCAGTGAGCCGTCCTCCTGCTCGACGACGATAACGTCAATTGCGCCGCTGAGGGTTGCTGGGTTGAGAGAGTTCCATGTCGTCGAGACGGAGCCGCTGATGCTCCGCACATACTGCATTGTGTCGTGGAGGAGGCGATCAGGAGGGTGTTGGTCGGGTAGAGGGCGTCGTAGGTGTCGGAGTGCGAAGTCGGGCGGTCGTAGGACCTGTGCTTATGGGCTCAAGACCGGCGTATTCTGTTGGAGGATTGGTTGGGCAAGGGTGAGGGCGTCAATGCGTACGTATGCGACGTGTGATGGATATTGGATACAGATGCGGTCTTCGCTTTTGATCGTTGGAATGTATGTACCCGGACGCTCGAGATGAATATTAATTAGTTGTTGAGTCTTCTATTGATAGTATTGCACCGCTTGAAAGAAAGTAATAAAGCACGCCGAAGTGTAAGGAGAGTCGGTTGGCCGTGGTTGAGGAGAGTTGGGGGAGATTTTGAGGGTTGAGTGGAAGGTTGGGAAGTTGGGATTTGCTGGGGGAGACGTCACTTGTGAATCGAATGAATATTGGCCTGTGACGAGGTCGACGAGAAGGTCCGGCGTCTGGGCGTTGTGTCTGGGATTTTGGTTGGAACAGAACACCAGTTAGGACGCTGTAATAGGCTGTAATACGCTGTAATACGCTGTAGAGTACCAGTAGCCCTGCATCCTGTAGCCTTACTCTCTCTTCCGACGGGGCAACAACGGCCGCTCCGTGAGCCACGAGGCCCGGCGGGGTGGCTTACAGTAGTTCCGCCCTGCCTCGGCTCGCGGGGATGGTGCGGAATGGTACGGGTGAGGTACTTTGGGGTAATACATTATTGCTGCTGCCTGGGAAGTATACGACAGGTACTATCCCAACCTATCCCATCTGTTTTCAGTTCAGTCTGTGTCAGTCAAGTGGCGGATGACTGTATTTTTCATAATGGGAAATTTTCACAAGAACAAGCCTTTAGGAGATATCAAGACTTCAAGTAGTATCAAGTATTAAGTACTACAGGCTGTAAGTATTTATATATATTATGTAGAGTATCTTACAGTACTGTCTCGGTCACCACTAAGCTGTTTCTTCGCCATACATTCCAACACATGCACAAGCACATGCAATCTCCCATGTTTGTCGTTTTTTTTTGTACTGGCTGTGCGGTATAAAAGCTGTGCATCCCTGTCTCTTCTTGGAAGGTCATTCTCAGTATAACATACCATACGGAAGTCCATAACATACCTGCATATGGTTGCCTACGTCAGTCTACTCTGCACGTTTACTTCCTCAGGCCGGCTCATCCCGATACCTCACTTCTGTAGCTCTACCGACTGTTGGAAGTTGACCTGTAGTAACTGCTTTTCTGAACAAGGTATGGGATAGGAGTGCAGCTTGCTTACAGCTGCATAGACCGGGATATGCTGCATACACTCCCTGCTGTATAACGAGTAGCTCGTGAAGTGTGTTCTCCTCCTGAACTGGCAACCGCGATGGACCACCACCTTCGTGCCTTCCTTACTAGGATGGATGCAAAACGACATATAATAATGGGTAGGTAGTTGCTGCTGCCTGAGCTGTTCCAGGCCCGCCTCGTAGTTCGTGGTGTTGAGCATATACTCATTCAAGCCAAATATCCCCATAGCTCATCGGCGGCCCGACACACCTTGTCTTGTTGGTTTGTTTGTTCTCCCTTCCTCGGCGCTATAGATGCATGTTGCTCTTCCTGGCCAGATAGCTCGAGCTCTAGACGCCAAAGCAGCTAGGAGAGCATCTAATTAAGAGGCCCATCAGATACTCCTATCCTCTTTACTGTGCTCCCTCCCATGTAAAATGCCTCTAACGCATCAGTTATATTGAATCCTGCATATGATCTAACTCATCCTGTCGGTCCGACAGCCGCGCGAGGCGCTTTTGCTTCGCTCCTACTCGCCAAGAATTCCCGTTAGAGAATATATATTGCCAAGAATACCCGCCAAGACTATTCCGCCCCGCCCCACTCGTCCGGGTCACCGTTGATGTAAAGGAAAAAAGAAAATGCGAGAGCGAAAGACGGCAGAAAGGCCCTTAATCAAGCTGCAAAAGCGGGACCGAAAGGGTGTTTGTGTGTGTCTAACTGTCTACGGTACGGTGTGTGTGTGCCTCGATTCCTCCAACGTCGTTTTATCCACCACTTACTCCTCACTCCTGCCGCCTTCTCAACGTATAGCCTGAGTGATATCCCCCGAACTCACTATACTCGCCATCCTCATCCTCATCCCTCATAATTCCCTCATCACCCACTCCAGCACGCGGAGCCATCTGCATGAATGCGATCACTTACTACAGTGAGCTCACGCGCTGGCTGTTGAGCCATGCCACCGACACCGACATGTCTCTTGTCCAGTCGATTGTGACCTGTGGCGCCCTCGTCTGGTGAGTCCACACGCGATCAAATACCTAGAGAGGCAAGAAACTGACTATACCCTGCAGGCTCCTTCATCGCGCATGGCTCACTCTCTGGAAGCCGGTCCCTGATCTCATCACCATCCTCGGCGTCGAAGTCCCAGAGCCTCCGGAGGTCTCGCTGGCGGGGATAAAGGCCGATGCTGTCACTCTTCACTGGGCTGGGCCTGGACACACGAAGGTGGTGCTCAAGAAGTACTTGATCCAGGTCAACGGCGTCAACGTTGGCGAGTCATCACGTCTCGAGACTGCCATCACCGTAACAGGACTTAAGCCGGGCCACTTCTACAACGTCAGAGTCATAGCCGTGGGCAACAACAACTTCCAAGCCGGCAGCCGCGTTATTCGCCTACGAACCTACAACCGCGATGGGCGACCAGACCTAGGCGGGCGCATACTGAATAACCTCGCGACCGACGACGCTTCAGGCGCCGTGGTCGACAGCAGCGACGAGTCAGCGGGCGTTCGCAGCCATGGAGTTGGAATTGAGGCGGCTTCGATGCCCGAGGGCTTATCGGCGTTGGCGCGAGAGCCGAACAGCCGTGCTGGCTCGAGGAGGAATACTGGTGCAAGGAAGCACTCGCCGTCGACGGCGAGCGAGCAACCACCCATACCGTCGAATTTGCCGGAAGGATCTATGCTGCAGCTTACGGAGCGGTTTGAATCGATACGCGGAGAGACAGAGGAGGTGATTGGGCAGGTGGCTAAGGATGCGGATGAGTTCAAGGCGCAGATGGCGGAGCTGATACGCGAGAGGGACGAGAAGAGGCAGCTGTTGAAGGAGAAGGAGGATGCGAGTGAGAGGCTGAAGAAGGAGGTGCATTCGTCAGAACGACTGAACCGGCAGGCACAAACAAGGAAGACACAGAAGGAGAAGGCGTTGCGAGAGCGGGAAGCGGAGAAGATGAAGATGAATGATGAGATGAAGAAGTGGGAAAAGGATATCCAGGAAATGCAGGCGGAGAGGGAGCTGTGGGAGAAGGAGAAGGATAAGATCGCGTCGGATGCAACCAAGAAGGTGGACGAGTTGAAGACGATCCTAAGGAAACGGCAAAACTCGCTGAATTCTATGGAGGAGGAAATCCGTGTCAAGGGGCTACAGATCAAGGAGCTGGAGGAGGAGAGACAGAAACTCCCTGGTGCTCAGGATGAGGAAGCGAAGGCCCTGGAGGCTGCTGATAGGCTTCGGGATTTACAATGGGACCATACGGAACGGGAGCTGATGACAAGATACAACGCACAGAGCATCACCGTTCGAAACCTCGAGACAGACCTCCACAAGGCACAGGCGCACTTTCAGATTCTGAGCGCACGTCAAATAGCCAACCCCCTCATTCCGATGGGTGACAGCTCCGGGGTAGCCTTCGATATCAGCGGGCAGCCACGGCCGAAGCGTAGGAATCGCCAGCGCAAGTCACGTACGAACACGATATCCTCGCCGGTCGATGCGTATCCTATTACCGACTCGGCGTTTCCCAGCGCCAGTGTCTACAATAATATGGCTCTAAATGCTGGCCCAAGCTTTGCTCCAGGGCCATATTTCGACATGAGCGCTAATTCTGGTGCTGGCACTTCCCCCGACCACCATCATGGCATGAGCGAGGCTGATATCCGTTCCCTCACTGCTGGTGCACCTCTTAGTCCGACTGCGACATCTCTGCTGCCATCGAATATATTTACCGATGATGACCCGATGGAAAATCCAATGCGCTCTTTTGGCCCCGCCCAATTTCCTACCCTTGGTCCGTCCATCTACGAGGCCGAAGAGCAGCGCTCCCCAGGATCATCAAGTCACTCTGACAGCCTAATCTCCAGCCCGAGGAATTCCCAGCAGAACCTACGCTTCTCGCTGCAATCGCAAGACAGCTACCCCGATTCGGATAGGCGCCCCATCGGCTCCCGCGGTTCTGCCGGTGGTGCTTTCGGTGTCATTGGCTCTCCAACCTCTGAAAGCCCCCAGCCTGTAACCAAGCGCTTTGGTGACCTCTTCGCCTTCGCCGGCAAGCAGCGCGCAAAGACCCTAAGCAGCGACATCGGCCACCCCCTCGGCTCCCTCAAACCCGGACAAAGTCAGTCATTCCCACGCCAGGAAGACGTTGACGCCGCCGCCGCCATCAAGAACCGCCGTACGAGCTTCACGTCTGGCTGGGGCGGAATCCCCTTCCTCAACCGAGCGAGCACCGTGTCCGAGATCACGGAGGGTAACGGCCCGGCACCAAACCGCAATCTCCCCCGTCGCCGCCGCGGCTTCAACATGTTCGGCTCCAGCATCGACGACCCGACCCTAACTGACCGCGACCCAACCAGCCCGCGTCCCGCCTCCATCGCCTCATCCGACCTCCCGCGCCCATCCACCGACAGCGCACCCTTCGGCTGGGCCCCGTCGGACAGCAACATCCTAACCCGCAACTCTCCCCTCGCGACCAACTGGTCCCTCTCCGTGGCCCAGCCCTGGTCCCGCACCCCCTCCCGCCGCGCCTCCATCCAGTACGCCTCCACCACCCAACTCACCACCGGCATCGCAACCGAAGACGACGACTTCCTCCCCCCCGACACTCTCTCCACCGCCTCCCCGCCCCCAGTAGGCGTCATAGGCACCCGCCCCGCCTCTCAGATGTCGGCGACTGCCAAACTGAACCCCGCAGCCCCGACATTCAAAGCCATGTTTAGCCGCGCAAAGGACAACAACCACCGCGGGCGCCACGCTTCTGACGAGCACGAGGAGCACATAGACGACTACCCAAGCAGCGCCAGCCGCGCCAGCCGCGATGCGCATAGTGTCCACACCGCGGACAGCGTGGCGGAGAGCTACGACTCCCTCGAGGGCGCTGTGAGCAACACTGCGCTCAGTGAAGTCGCCTCTGGCTCGTTTGGCGGGAGCAGTGTTGGGAGAGGCGAGAATTCGTTCCAGAAGCTCCTTCGCAAGGGGTCGAGTAGTAAATTCTCCATCTCGTCGTTCCGTGGGAAGGAGGTCGGGCTTTTTGGGAAGAGAGGTGAGAGGAACGCTAGTGCGGACCGCTCGAGCAGTTTCGGGGAGGGAGAGGAGGAACTTGGACTTGGTGGTGGTGTTGGAGTGAGCGTCACGAGCTCGCCGATGCCGCCTACCTCTGCTGGTGGTGAGAAGGGGGAGAAGGAGAAAGGTGGGGAGAGGGGAGAGAAGGGGGAGAAAGGGGGGGTGAAGGGAGAGGGGAGGATGAGTGTTAATTGGGGGAGGTTTGGGATTAAGAAGAAGGAGAGGGGGAGGGTGAGTGAGGATATGGAGAGGGCTAGTGAGGCGGAGGGGACGGAGGATGAGGGGAGGGGGAGATAGGGGGGATAGTTGATGTGAGCGATTAATGAGATTCCCACTCTACTTGATGTCTGCTATGCTGTGGTGAATGTGGAGTCTGTGTATAGGTGGTACTTACCCCTGATGCGTTTACATACTAAATTGGGTGGTGGTAGCATATGCGTAAAGTACCATATGTAGCCTTGCAATTCTCACTTTGAAATTGCCGACATTGCTACATAGCACAACTATCACGTTGGAAACTTGAACATCTCTCTATGGGAGGTCTACCGTATATCTTTTGAGTACTGTCTATATTTTTAGAACGCTATATAGACAGATATGAAGGCTAATAGCGACCTCTAGGTGTGTGTACCCCTATCGGACCGAGTTGGAAATTCTTCAAACTGTAGCGTGATCCTTTACGGGTGCGGAATCAAAGTTACCTTTCCACGCACAAGTCCATCCGCAGTGGCCGTAACAGTGACCGGTCCCAAGGCCCCAACACCCTTGTTTCCGGGCTTGAAGCGGACAATAGCCAGGGCGAGCCCGCTGTACGCCTTCCGCTCCTTGGACGCGAAAGAAACCATATCAGCAGGGTCACCATTATCAGTAGCGACGATTTCACCAGGACCACTGATCGAAAACGTAATGCTGGTATCAGCCTCAGCTACAAAGTCTCCCTTGCGATCAACAACCTCAACGGTGATAAACGACAGATCGAGGCCATCGTTTTTGATAGCCGTTCTGTCAGCTGTCAACCTCAACTGCGCCGGCGCGCCGGTGGTTCGCACTGCGTCCCTGGCCCACTCCTTCCCGTTCTTGTAAGTCACCACATACAGCTCTCCAGGCTCATAGACAACATCATCCCAGCGGAAACGGTAGGTAGACGCCTCTTGCATCTGCCTGCCCTGCGACTTCTCATTGAGGAAGAGCTCGGCTTCATCGCCCGACGTGAACACGTGGACGGGAGTCACCTGTCCTACGCGGTCGGGCCAGTTCCAGTGCGGAAGAATATGCGCTATGCGAAGGTCGGGACGCCAGCGCGACTGATACAGGTAAAAACGGTCTTTCTTAAACCCAGCCAGGTCGATGATGCCGGAGTAGGAACTGCGAGCTGAGTAATACGGCGTCGGCTCACCGATGTAGTCCACCCCCGTCCAGACCATCTCGCCTGCAACAAAGGGGTTCTTGTCATCCGCTAAAAACACCTTGTCCGGAGACGATCCAAAGCCGGCAGTGTACAACTCATATGCGCTGACCTTCAGGCCCACGGGATCACCACCAGACGTATCGTTGACGGGGGCGCTGTTGTATCCAGTCACCGGGAAGACGTAGGTGCCGCGAGTGCTCACTGTCGACGCCGTTTCAGACCCTACAATCATTTTGTTTGAGAAATTGGCATGGTAGGCGGGGTAAAGCGGTTGCCTGGCGATCCCCGCGAGATTAGAATAGGCTTCAGTGTCTCGAATGCCTGCGCCCTGGTAGTTGATCGACAGGAAGTCCACGATACGGGGGAATGGCATGTCGGGGGTGGCGTAGTTTTCTGACGCTGTGGACAATCGTGTTGGATCTTCTTCATGGGCGATATCCTTCAGCCTCTGGGATATAGCTGCCCCGGCTTCGGCGGTGTATTGCTCGCCCACTTCGTTTCCGTAGCTCCAGCCAAAGACGGAGGGATGGTTGCGGTCACGCCGGATAAAGGACCGGAGATCCTGTTCGTGCCATTCTGGGAATATGAGGAAGAAATCAGAGGCCGTCTTGCCGATTTCCCAGGAATCGAATATCTCATCCAGGACCAGGAATCCCATCCGGTCCGTCAGTTCGAGCAGTTCCGGTGCAGGGGGGTTATGCGACATTCTAATCGTATTGCAGCCCAGTTCTAGCAACTGCTCCAGTCGTCGTTCAGCGGCACGCAAATTGAAAGCTGCACCAATCGCGCCCAAGTCGTGGTGATTGTTGATCCCTTGAATAACTACCTTCTCGCCATTGACTGAGAGACCGTTGGTGCCATCGAGTACCACGGTGCGGATACCAAAGCTAGTCTCATATGTGTCTATCACATCGCGGCCGGCGAGGAGACGCGTCACGGCAACGTAGAGGTTGGGTTTCTGCGCAGGGACTGGACCCCACAATCGTGGGTTGCTGATCTTGACCGAAGCCTTAACTTTTTGCTTCTGGCCAGCTTGAACACTCACTGCTGCTCTTGGGAACTCAGCTACCTTGGGCCCAGTGCGTCCAGTAACCGAATCGAAGATGTGCACATCTGTCACTACATCAATGCTCTGGCTGGCATTTGCTTTGCTTTCAACCTGGACAACGAGATCCAGGGTGGCTGATTTAGAGGAGACATCTTTGGATATGATATATGTTCCTGACTGGCCAATGTGTGTCGGGCTGACCTTCGTGAGCCAGACGCTTCGGTAGATACCACCGCCGGGATACCAGCGTGCTGAATCAATGGGGTTGTCGACTCGAATGGCCAATTGATTGTCATTGCCCGGCTTAAGATATGGGGTGAGGTCCAGACGGAACGAGTTATAACCGTAAGGCCACCCGCCCACCAGATTTCCATTAAGCCAAACAATAGCGTAGGACAAGGCGCCGTCAACGTCGAGGTAAATTGATTTCCCTGCGTCTTCTGGGGCCACCGACAGCTTGCGGCGGTACCAGCCGACTCCATGCACAGGCAGCCGACCCATCCCGCCTCCAATTATGGGGTCTTCTTCAGTATAAAACGGCCCGTTGATAGCCCAGTCATGCGGCAAATCAACTGCATCCCACGTGCTATCATCGAAAGTCTTCTGCACATATTCGACATCGCCACCGGGGTTGCCAGCAGGGCGTGTATGGCGTTTGGCTGGGTCACTGATAAAATCATTGCCCGATGGGAGGATCCATGGTTTCAGTATTTTGGCAGTGAAATTCGCCTCGCCCAAGTCCGGACGCTGGTCATAAATCAGACCGTCTGGGTTCGCCTCCGAGCGCCAAAATTTCCAGCCCGCATTAATGTTAAGCTTAACGCGCCCGCCTTCAGTTCCGGGCGGCTTCGGCAGTATAAGATTGGCTTGGGCAACTTGGTGGCTAAGGAAAAGCCACAGCACGATGAGCCCCCAGGCATTGGTTACGTGCCTCAATGCCATTTTCAACGATGATAATTTGAAGATGAGTATCAACTCTCCAAGATCTGACTGTCTTTATATGGACATGCCTGAGGAACGTCTTCCGGGTAAATGTACCAAGCTACTATGAAGTATAGAGCTCTCCATGTTGATATCAAGGCCCTCTAGGCCTGCTCCTACCCGTGCTTGAATATTTTCCACGAAACAGAAAGGCAATCTTCCGAATGGCATGCTTTATCGTGCTTTAGCGGGAGGAGTTGTGTATATCTTTCACTCTATAGTAATAGTCTTTTGCGGGGTTACCACTATACGGGACAAGCGTTGGAATTCGGCTTCAATAGCCTAATTTCGGTGACGGACATCCGGGGTTCGCGCTAAGTCGATTCGCAATAGATATTCACGGTGATCGCCGGATCTACCTACAATTTCACCATGTACGGTTCTGATGGACCTGGTTACAGTCTGAGGCTCGAAAATAGGTTCCTGGGACTACAGGCTATATACGAGTTCCGCATTCTCACATCATATCCCAAAGGTCCCTGGCACATTCTTCCCACTATTCCCAGCAATATCAGTATAAACAATGCCTCTCCCGAACATCCCAATATAGACACGCCCGTAAACCCGAGGATCACCTTGAATAATTGACGCTCCTCCGTACTGGTGGGTATCATCATTAACCCTCACCCACGTTCCCCCCGCATCATCACTCCTAAATAATGCCTCCCGCCCACCGCCGGCTGAGACCTTACCCCACAGGAACAATGCGGGGTTTGACCGCCCAGGTGCTGATTTTCCGAGCGTGAAATAAGTTGCAACCAGTCCCTTTGGTCCGATCCGTGCCCAGGAAGTTCCGAAGTTGGTGGAATGCCAGAGGCCGGACTTGCCTAGTGAAAGCCAGAGTTCGCCCGCTCTGTCGAAACTAGCGACTGGGACAGCGCCAGCGTCGGCTGGGAGGCCGGTCTTTGAAGCAGGGCTGGACTTGTAGGAAACGCCGCCGTCTTTGCTGATATAAAAGATCCCATCATGGACAGCGTAGAATGTCTTCGCTCGAACTTTGTCTGCGGCAACATTACTTGTCGAGACTGTGAGCCCCTTTGGCACAACCCAAGTCTTGCCATAGTCTTGTGTCGAAGTAGGGCCAGTCAAGTTATACGGTGCTTCTGTTGGTAGGGAGCCCCAGACGAAGGATTTGCCAGAAGCATCGAGTGCGATGGTGCCTGCGAGGTGGGTTTGGTTGCCGACTCCTGGTGGGCACACGCCGAACATGGACCATTTGATGCCGTTGTCCTTTGAATAAAGCCCCGAGCCGCAACCGTCAGGGTAAGAAATTCCACTGGAGCCAATGCGAACGACGACGTCGGGGTTTTGGCCTGCATAGTCGAGATTGTCACAGTTGGAAAATACTGGCTTTTCGTACATCGGTTGTGGGATAGTGAGATCTACGTGTCGCATACCCATGATGTCGCCCACGCCACTGAAAAGATGAGCACCTTTGGTAGGACTCATCAATGATAAGACGGCCGTCTCTTCGATTCCCTGCGCCTGGATATACCACTCGGGAGCTTTGTTTGAGTCAACCTTGTTGAGTTCATCTGTGGCCCATATGGTCGCCCCCGTCCCGTACATCACATGGTTAGAATCCCACGGGTAGATGAGAACAGAAGACATCCACCAGCCGAACTTGGCCAAGCCAACGACTGGAGATGGGGCTCCGTAGCCTCCCCATTGCGAGTTCCAGTTGAAACTAAGCCATGGGACGGGTGTGGAGTCCTTTAGCTTGGCTTGAGAAATTGGGTGTCCCCAATACCCACCACTTCCCTCCGGAGTTGAAAGTTGGGAGACGTCCTTGTAAGTCTTGCCGCCATCATGAGAATAATACATGCTGTCGAGTGCTGGGCCTGGATCACGGTCGAGCGAGACCACAACAAAGGTGTCTGGGTCCTTGGAATCAACCGAAATCCCGCAGAACCCTCCTGGGGGCCAGGATTGGGGTTTGAAAGGCGCGGGGTAAGTGTTTGTCGCTCCAGGCGTGATATCAGTCCAAACTTCTGTTTTCGTGTCGTATTTCAAGAAGATTCCGTAATTGATAGCATATGGACCAGGGAAATCGGCGAATGTTACGTATAGAACCCCGTTCGAAGCTAGAACCGCTCGCATGGGCAGTGGCGCCGTGCTGGCTGGTTCATGGCCCGCATGTAGCAATTCTGGATCCCAAGCTGAAGGTTGCCCAGGAATCGACTGCCAGGTCGCGCCATTATCTTTTGTGTAATACAGCCCATTTGGAACATTGGCGCCAACATAGATCGTACCCTTGTTCTTTGGATCGAAAACCACAAACAGGATACCAATTCCGTCTCCGGCTGCATCGGGGTAGTTTGTGACGTTCGTCCAGGTCTTCGCTCGGTCCGTACTCTTCCATAAACCCTCTGTCCGCGTCCCAAACCATAGCTCATCTGAGTTGAATGGATTCACGGCCAGTCTCTCTCCGTTGTTCCTCCCAAGGTCGTTGGCGCCCATGGGAAACGGCGCCTCATAAACATCGAAACTCGCGCCTTGGTCATCAGACACGAAGAACGCAGCTGGCTCGGTGTCCGTCACGTACCGGCCTTGTGCGAGATACAGCCGGTTTGGGTGGTTGGGGTCGAGACCGATACTCTCAGTGCCCATCCAATTGACATTTTCTCCGGCGATAAAGTCGGTGAGCGGAATCCATTGCTGCTTGCTCTCGCTCCAGCGGTACGTGGATCCGATGTCAGTGCGAGTGTACATCAGATGCTTCTCCGTGGGATGGGCAACGATGCCGGTAATATAGCCTCCGCCAGTTATGGCCACGGAGCTGAATTTTTGGGAGTAGTCGTGCGTGCCATGCTGAGGAGGAGCACTGGCTACTCCTGTGACGCAGTTGGCGACCAGGAGGAGAGCATTGAAGACTCGCAGCTTGAGACTGCCATTGGTGCTAGCCATGATTACAAGCCGCTGGAATTAGCTTGAGTAACCGCCTTAGCTATCCTTTTTGTCAAATCTCGAAAGGACAATCAGACAATCCAGAAACCAGGAAAGGCGCGTCATATATGAGCTCTTCCCCAAGCTCCCCATGTTTTTCATTTGTACAATACCCCATGCTTTTCATTTGCACAGTACGCTAGAATGCACCTCCATGCACGAAGGACAAACCCAGCCGGCGCGCCGGGCTCCCTCGTGGAATTTCATTATGGGGCAGGCGGGAACAAATGAAAATGGTCTTGGGACAGTGTAATGACGCAAAATAGCACCGTCTTACATTTCCAAGAGGGGAAGATGAAGGAACGATCATTGATGGAGAAACGTACTTCCCGTCCGCACCAGTACAGTACAACAAGTTCAGGCAATTTACCCAACCCCACACCCCACATTCTTCTCCGTCCACTCTGGACAACATGTGGGGGTGGCTGACAATAATGGAAATGGAGCTCAGATGAATGTCGAATCTGCAATATTGGAGGAGGCTAACTGGCCCTGGAATTTTCCCACCTGTAAATATTTCGGAGGCTACATACCGTGCTGTCCTTGGCAGTAACCCCGCATCCTATCTGATCTTCCAAGACTGTGGCTAACGCGATATTAGAAACGGATGAAATGGAAAGCAAACAATAAAATTCCCAACGCATTATCTTAGTCGATGGACGAGCCTTTTTGATACAAAGGAGGACCAAAGGCCGCTGCTTCCAACCGTCCTACGGAGCGGCCCGGCGTTCCTGGCGCTGTTGCACTCGCCGAGGCCTTTGGGAACAGGTTCAGCAACCAACTGTGTCTATTTTCAAAAATAACCATTTAAATTACGGTGTAGGATTGTCAAAAAAGGCATTTTAGAAGTTATACCACGCAGATGGTTTTCTATTGCTCCTCTCAAAGAAAGTCATGGGTTCGACACCGTGACTACTCCAGTATTTAAGGTTCTGCTCCACAGCGTTGGGGAACAAGTTCACCTGTGTCGTCTGAGAATTTGTATTGCACATCGTTAATTACATTAAGTCTCTCTATTATGTTACAGTTGGGACCTGGCCGCCGAGTCCACCTCTACTCTGCAAAAGCCTGTTCCGTCAGCCACTTCCCCGCCTCCATGAACATTTTCTCCGCTGTTGGCTTCCTCAATTCCGCTACCTTCGCTGGCCTTAACCACCAGTGCGTGAAGCTATGCTTCGCATCTTTCACCATAGTCCACCGCAACTTGCCTCCGTTCCTCTCAAAGACCTCCTTCTCATCCTCCGTAAGCTTCTCTATGCCCGCTAGCTTTGCCATCATCCTCCTGGACTCGTCACACAGCATATCATACTCGGCACCAATCGAATAAATCCACTGTGGTAGGACCTTTCTATCGGCATATAGTACGCTAAGTAGCGGGTCTCTCTGGTCTGTGCCGGTTGGTAAATAGACGTTATTGAAAATTGGCGCTATCGATGCCAACCCATCCACGTCCCCAGCGGTCTTGTATGGCCGCGAGGCGCACTTATACTCATAACCAACGCTCCAGTCAACGGGGGCGTACCACGCGATGGCGGCCTTGATCTTCCCCTGAAGAGCCGGAAACTGACTTGCGGAAAGGGCGAGGTTACCCCCAGCACTGAAGCCACCAATGGCGACGCGGGATTGGTCAATGGGGAGCGTGTCATCGGCCAGGATGGCTTCCACAACGACAGCAACGTCCTCGCTGGGCACGGGAAAGACGACCCGCGGCGCTAGGGAGTAGTTGACGCTGATGACGATGAGGTTGAACTGATTGGCGAAGAAGTGGCAAAATTCGTCGTCGTGTTCAGGGACACCGAAGGCGAACCCTCCGCCATGGACATCAATGTACAGGGGGAGAGATTCGTCGGCCTTGTAGGACTTGGGGAAGAAAACCCGGTGTCTGAGCTTTGGTCTGGATGGGTAGGCCTTTAATAATGTTGGTTTGCCACTTGATAAAGGTCTACCACCAAATAGGACAGCCAGTTTGCGAAACAAAAAGCCACTCGTGAGAAGGAGCTTGGTGAAATATATACTGAGGAGATATCGCAGTCGGGTGAAACGAGTAATTGGGGCCCAGTACAGGGGGTCCAGTGACTCTGGAGTCATCAGCTCCATTTTTTGAAGCTCCATTTTAGAAACGCGACCACGGCCAGGCGCAAAATGAAAATTTAACAATAACAGGGGGAAAATATCAATCTTGCAAAGACGAAGAGGATCATTTAACTGAAATATCAATCAAAGCACAATATGGCGAACAGGGAGAAATTCCCAACAGATTTATTTTCCCCGATAGTGGACCCCATTATCACATGCGAAACCGGATTAACCCTTGTTCCGACTACGAAATGGACCCATCACCGAGGAACCCGGAAGGTTGATTACTCAAACAACTTAACTTAGTTGAGCTTCCATAATCATCATGAGAGACCGTGCTATCATTGTTGGCTTTAGTGCTATCGTCGTTGGACTGTTCTATGAGTTCTTCCTCAAAGATATTCTCTTTATCGCAATTGGTGTAGGACGAATTATCCAGCCAATCGAGGATTTCCCTTACAGCTGTCATAAAATATATGGCTCTGAAAATATACTTCAAAGCTGCGAAGATCTGTGGCTTGACGATGAAGGCCGCACCCTGTATGGAGCGTGTGTTGATCTGAAGTCTCGCCATGAATGGAGTCCAGGGTACGCGTTGCGATGGGGGGCTGTGCTCACTATATGCCTATATCCTACCCTTAGCTAACCACTTGCCAGCGGTGACAAGTTCAACGCGTCAGGGCGAACCCCCAATGGGCGCTTTGTAGCCCTTAACATTGATTCGCCAGGATTAGACGGCAACTATGGAGCCAGCAGACTTCAAATCAGCGGCGATTACACCGGGCCAGGAGGATCCCACGCTATTGACCCCAACGGCTTTGACGTGGAGATCCTGCCCAACAATCGTTTAAGGTTTTGGATGACCAACCTCCGTCCGCCCGTGGACGTTATCTCCGGAAAGTTTGTGGATGCTACGAACATCGGCGCCAATGCTACCGTCGAATCCTTTGAATTGGTGAGGGGTGAGAACACGCTAAAGTGGACTGGGATATTTGGCGCAAACGACGGAGTGGTGCATTCTGCGAACAAGGTTGCTGCGGATTTGAACGGAGGATTCGTGGTGTCTAACGATCATAGTGCTCCAAGTAGGTTTTGATCCCTATTTCCACGCAACGACTCACATAAAAGTGCGTGTCGCTAATCATGAGCCACAGTTGGTCTGGTATGAAGCTCCAACATGAAAATGTACTTATTTGTTGTGACATCTAACATAACTCTCCAATACACAGCGCCGCTCCCTCGATCTTTTTCTCGGAGGTGGATCCGTCGCTCACTGCACTGGGTCCAACGATTGCAAAATCGCAGTTGGCAGTCTCTCCTTCCCCAATGGCCTGGTCCGGGGTCTTGATGGTCTTTTCTACGTCCCTTCTTCTGTGACAGGCCGCGTTGGGGTCTACTCGCTCTCCTCCGCAGGTCTGACTAAAATCGATGAAATTGAAGTTGGAATGCCAATCGATAACCTGTCTGTCGACGCGAACGGCGATATCTTTGCAGCAGCCTTCCCGGACTCGCTCAAACTAATGAAAGTAGTAAAGTATGCTACTGACTCGATAGTGCCGAGCACTGTGTGGCAAATTAGGAAAGTGGTTGGCGAGCATGAGGAGAGTGAGAAGGGAAAGGCGAGCGGCACTGGCAATTATCGTGTGTGGAAGGTGTTGGAGGATAGGGAGGGAAAGGTGATGCCGAGTGGGACGACGACTGCAGTGCACGATGCTAAAACAGGGAGAATCTTCCTCGGGGCTGTCTTAGGTGGACATCTGACGGTTTGTGAGCCAAACCCCATTGCTAAATAATGGCCCACAAGAGCTTTGGGGCGGGAGGGAAAGCTTGTCTCGCAACATCACTACAGCTACGAAGATCTCCATTATTCTCTAGAGGCCAAGGTAAAGGTAGGCGATAGGGAGAGTGAAGTTCAGACTTTCACGAGTTTGAATTTGCGCGGGGGGAGACTAAGAATAGACGACCCAATCCACTCAGTATACAACAACAAAACGAATGTAAAATATTAACAGCGACATTTGTGGATGAAAGAGGTGTTGGTCATAATAGTTGCCCGTATTACTGTCAAATGCGAAACATTGAAATACCCTACTAAGTGGGATAATCCTCGCGCGCTGGGGTCCCATCAGGCCAGTATGTTAGCAAGTATTTAAGAATGCATAACCTAGCGGAACGTATGATCCCTCCGAACACACGCAAGTCGCACCTTCCTTTCGCAACTACAAAACTCAAAATGTCGTCTAGAGCCGCGATGAATAGTGGAAGAAAGATTGTGCGACAAGGCCAGCACACCGACACTCCATTAGCAATAGTCAACTTCCAAGAATTGCACCAAAACCTCCGAGAATGCCGCCGAGACCTCGAAGAGATCCGAGACGGCATGAGAGATCTCAGAGATGGTGTCAGAGACCTCCGAAAAGACATTCGTGGAGATGCCGGGGGTGCCGCCGAAAATAAAGACAGAATTGCCGCCCAAGAAGCCAAAAATGAAATTGGTTCCCAAAATAAACAAATTACAGCCACTGGAGTGCCAGGCTCGCCTACAACATATTTCATAAAGGCCTGCTGTATTCTAGTAGGAATTCATATTTTAGTGCATATATTATAGTAGAAGTCATACTCGTTTGATTTCTTATAAGGCACGGTATCAGTTCGGAGCTATTCGTCAGATGGGACCACCGCAATGATCTGAGGGTATTGACAGGGCGACAGAGGGATATGTAAAACATGGGTTGTGGTAATTGAATTCTTTCTATTTCGCCTTGCTCTCCTCGTCAAGATTGCTAGCTGTGTCTCGAAAAGAAAAGCAATGTCAACTATTTCTAGTGCAAAGCGACCACACACCATGCCATGTCTGTAAAAGCAAAGGGAATAACGCAGCAAAGCATCATCGCAAAAAGCAAAAAAAAAAAAATGAAACGAGTCGTGAACTTCATCATAATGCCCGATTGAGAACTTATGGGTGCAATTTACATCCCACGCAAGGCTCGGGAGGTTCTTTGCTCATTGTTATGTCATGCCGTTGCTTCCCCGAAACATTCAAATACCCCACCGCACCCTTGTCCAAACGGAATATGGCGTGGTCCACCAAAGCATACGTTCCCGGAACGAACATCTTCATGTCGACGATTGATGCGGCACCTGGTGGAACGCTGATAGTCTGCACATAGTGCGCTGGCGGGCTGAGGACGTCGCCATCGCGGTATACTTTCTTGAAGTTGCTGCCGATGACATGGAACGAGCTGGTGAGGTTTGGTCCGGCGTTGCCAAAGAAGACACGAACAGTCTCCCCGACCTCCGCCTTGAGCGGTGCGTCGCGCGTCATTGCTGACTCGCGGCCGTTGAAGACGACAATATCGGGTTCCTCGCGCATTGCATTTGGGTACGAGAACTCAACAGTGTCCGACTTCCGTCCGTTCTCAAGAACCTCTGGTGGCTCGTAATAAAACTCGCTTTGCATCACGTAGTATTCGCGATCTACGGCGGGGAGATCTCCCTCGGCTGGTTGAACGTAGATGAGGCCGTACATGCCGTTAGCAATGTGCACAGGCACTGGAGCCGCGGCGCAGTGGTACAGATAGAGTCCCGGGCATAGAAGCTTGAAGTTTGCCGTCTTGGTCTGATTCTCTTCGGCCGTCGTCAATGCCGAACCACCCCCCGGACCAGTAAACGCGTGGCAGTCAATATTGTGCGGATTGCCCGACTCATCCTTGTTTGTCAACGACAGCTCCACCACGTCGCCAACTCGCGCTCGGATAAATGGTCCCGGTACCATATCGTTAAAGGTCCACTGCTCGTACTTGAACTGGCTGGTCAGCTGCGCTTCTTTAGTCGACGTCACCATTGGAACTTGGAGTAGAACTGGATAGTCGCGAGTGATTGGAGGAGGGACATTTGGGGCGGCCGTGAGAACCGCCTGTTCTTTGGGGAGTTTCGATATGTCAAGTGCCTCGTCTTCAATGGCTTCGTAGATTTGCAAGCGAGCCTCCGTCACTTCACCTGGTCGTACAAAGGAAATGGAAGGCTGCGATGACACTGGCTCCAATGATATTATTGACACTGGTCTTTCACCATGATTGCGGGTTGCTTGCTTCCCCGAGACGGTGGAAACTGCTGTGTTTGGGTTCTGATCAGAGGAGACCAAGTTCATTCGAGTTGTGTCCTTGCGCCCAGTGTATATAGATAGGCCAATAGAGACGGACGCCGAAAAGGCAATGAGAAATATCCGGGCTCGCCTTCCAAAACGACTAGTATTGGCGGTTGCGGTCGTCGTTGCAACTCCACGTGATGAAGTCAATCCAGCCCTTTTGAGCAGAAGTGGTGATGAAATGAGAGCTCTGTTTGAGAGCATGAAATTATGCCTTGGTGTAGATGCTGCTCTCCACGACGCACTCAGTGGTGCGCGGAAGTAACTCATATTGGCAGTGAGCTTACGCGCTGGAGAGTCAAGTATGATGTCACGGATAAGTCCGCCACGATGGTTCTTTTACGAAAATATAGATAGAGAGAGAGAGAGAGAGAGAGAGAATGGTAGATGAGGTTATTTTCGTCTCCTGTAATAGCAAACGTAAACGAAAAAAAGAAGTAACAAAGAGAGTTATGAAAGTATCAAGTGGCAGAAGAAATACACTTATGGTGGTGAGTTGGACGTCAATGGTAGCCTCTTGTGGTGTGATGCCCGATTAGGTTGTGAACTCGTGGTTCACCCACACCGAAAACAGGTTGTACATTCGGCCGGCCAAACCGCAAGGGCAATGCAGTGATTACATACGGAGCTGCGCGCCGATAGGTTTAAAGTATAGCAGCACTGCCTCGAACGAATCAATAGTGGCGCATTCCACATCAATGTCTGGTTTTGGGCTCATGTGCTGTCTTGTGGTTCAGGCACTTTGGCGATCGACACTGTGAATTGACGGTTTAAGTGGACTGAGCTGGTTACATAAACAGCGGGTGGCTGTCTAAGGGCCGGTCGGACGGAGCAGCTAGAGTAAATGCTCGAAGGCTAAGGTCAAAGGGGTGCTAAGTCCCGTAGGACCGAGAGGCGTTCTCTCAAGGCGTTTACCGTCAGCCTTTCGTCTCCGAAAACGGAAAACGGGCAACAGCGCAACGATGACGACGTTGGCTCATGGCTGAGCGGCTGACAGTTAAACTGCTTCATGGCACGGGGTCAAAATACCCCATTCCATAGAGGGAGCTGAGAAGATAGATATATGGAGTTCCGTGAGAGCTGAAGATTCTTACCCACCATCATCAATATTGTCGTCCGTTGATGTGGTTGTTCATTGTCTCTCGGTCGAAGAGTGGCCGCCCGGCTGGACTAAACCTGTCTTGGCAATAATCAGCAATTGCGCCATTAGCGGCAAACCGTGTGGGCGCTAGAGCGACGTCGTCGAATCAGCGCGGTTTACCAAAATAAGGTGAGTTCCACTGACTTAGCCATGTCAGTACGGCCTCCAGCTGAAGGATCCCCATATCGATCCCAGCACAATATCACCAGCACTCTATTGACAGCGTTGCCATGCGTTTTAACTGCACCCCACATTCTCATCGCTGCTTCCCCGCGAAGTGTCAGCTCTCTTGGCGCTTTTCTTCGTAATATCTTACTGTAGTATCAACTGGCCCCCTTTGCGATGTTCTGCACCAGCCACTATAGTATAAATGGCACAACAACGTAGTAACTTCCACATACGACCATAGACTCAAGAGAATTGGGCATCCCGTCCGCTCTGCCATACACAAGCTTGTAATCCACTTGCTTTTTACTCTCAATCGTGCCAATAGGCATAGCGTGGAATCCGAGCCCCTTGCCGCCTTAAAGGGTGAAGCGAGGGTGAGCAGGGTGAGGAGGGTGAGGCGACGCGACGTTTTCGTGTCAATTTCGTGTTAGTCTCGCAACAATTTCGTAATAGTACCGGAGTGTGGCCGTTTTAGCTTACGTACCTTGTTTAGGTGCCTTGCTCTTATTTTCTGTGATCCACCATTTGTGAGCTATAAATCTGAGCTACCCAAACTGAGCCCCAAAAAGTGCAGAGGTGCCACATCAAGACCATAAACCGGGTGACTACATTGTGAAGTTCACGTGATTTGGAGAATTGGAATAGGAACCAAATCTACAATCCAACGACATTCGAACTTCTTGCAGGCATGGCAATCCCTTCTACTAGACAATCTTGATTTCACTATGCTCTGCATTACTGGGAGGTGAAAGCTATTCTAGGCTCTTAACAATTGTGGCGAGTGCACCTTCCCAGCCCCTCACTAAATTGAGGGGCCGCGATCTACAGATCCACCCAATATACATACGTAGTACTGACGGGCGCACTACGCAGACAACTGCAGTAACAGTTAGATTAGCCTCATTAGACAACATTTCTTCAAGATACGTATGTGAGACGTAAGTCCCGACCGAAAGTTAATGGCAGAACGTAAAGCGGTGGACTACATTTATAATTCTCACGTGATTAGGGAACGAAAAGCAAGACTCTAATCAGGTTTATATTCATACTAAGTTTGATACGGCATAGATGAAGGAGAAGCTTAACAATTTTAAAGCTTAGAAGCGGGCACCGCGGAGTTCATGCTAGCATTATAGTCCCTCAAGGACAACCTCGCGCAGTGCATTAACGAGGAAGAGATGGTTTGCCCTAGGAGGTGGGGGAGTTGTTAGTGTATTATTTGTGGTTGGTATTGCCATTCCATAAGAGGTTGCAGTTTGCGGCGACTAGGAGGCGGTGTAGAAGTCCATTTTTATAGGCTGATAGCGAGAAGAAGGATCACCGACAATAGACGGGTCCAAAGAAGCGACCACGGGAGAGAGATGGGGAGAGGGGTCACGGCAGTGTTGCCCGAGTACTACTCAGAGTACTACTCAGAGATCTTCGAGTAGAGTACTGATTTTTGGGCTCGAGTAGAGTAGTACTCGAGTAGTACTCGAGTATAAAAATGAAGACATGATTGATAGCTATATAGACTATGGAAATACGGTAACTATGCATCCTCATCTTCCTCCGAATCCTCACCTTCTGATACCACGCCCTAATTCCTAAGACATATAAGATATCGTAGTGTAGATGGTGCTAATCTATTCCTTTTCTTTGTAATAATATCGCTACCAACACTAAATACTCGCTCGGATTCCGCTAATGTAGCAGGAATTGCTAAATGATCTTTGGCAATTGCAGCAAGTATTAGATATTGGTATTGCTTACTTGCCCAAAACTTAAGTGCCTAAAGAAGTTTGATGACGGAGGCTCCTGGCTTGCTCGTACAGAAGTATAATATATGTTCCGGCCCAACCGTGAACTGAGCTGGTTCATGAACTGGCCGGCCCGTTCATGAACTGGCCAGCCTAACCATGATTTTTCCGGTTTACGGTTGGGCCGGCCCAACCATGAACTCAGCCCAACC
>JPKC01000081.1:0-40815 GCA_000750925.1 Pseudogymnoascus sp. VKM F-4518 (FW-2643) | reverse complement strand
GGTTGGTGAAAAGTGCGCGACATGGTGATATGCGCGACATGCTGATAAACCACGTTAGTCTATTAATAAATTTTATAATAAACTATAAGGAGTATTTGCTACATTATATTAACACACTATTATTATATTTATATAGATAAAAGCTTCGTGTTCAACCTAGGTAGATGTTGTGTCATAGAAGATGATGATGGGATGTAACAAACGAAGGGGGACTTCGACAAGCGACTGCGGACTGACATTAACGAGAGCGTGCTGCACAAGACTATTTCGTACTCTATCTCCCAGATAGAGAATAGTGCTTTAGCATCTGTTCACTCAATAATCCATAGCTACTCATTTCATTAATTTCAACAACGTAGTGGGTGTTTGACTTTGGGAAGAATCTATTATCAATTCTTGGCTTAGACGATGAATTGATGGAACCGGAGGAAAGTGGGGTGTCACTAAATCTGGGTTTCTATGTTAGAGTATACAATTATATGCGCGTAGTAACGGGCCTAAGATAGATCTTAGATCTTTCCTTCAATCCTCCTATAAGTTCAATCATCCTCATAAGGAGCCGATGTAGAGTCTTGGAACCCTCATCGTATTTCACCGTCGGTGAGCTACCAATCGCTACTGATAGGGGTCTTTCACAAAGATGTAGGCTTGTGGGCATTCGGAAACTTCATTGCGTTCGTCCTCCCTATCAGGAAAGACTGCCCAGTGACATTGGGGTCTAAGGGGACGAAGTTGTGTGGGAAGCCAAGATTGAAAGGCCTGACATTGTCGAGGTACTCAATTTGCTCCCCGGTAAGCTTGATACTCAGCGCCTTGATATTGTCATGCAAGTGCTCGACCCTGCGCCCGCCAACGACAGGAAAGACGTTGGCCGCTTTGGACATAACATATGCCAGCGCAATGGCAGTTACGGAGTCAATGCCGTGCTCTAAGGCCACTTTGGCTAGAGCTTCGCTCATCTTGACCTCGTCCTCGGTTTGGTGAGTAGGTCGTCCGGCAAAGCTGCGCAAGCTCTCCCCATCATTCTTGCGTCTCTCAAGCTCGGCACTGGTCTTGAGCTTGCCTCCACCGAGAACATCCCATCTATTTGGAGCTCGTATTAGCTTTAAGTATCTTGTTAATATGGGTTTGGATAATTACGGTGCAAGCGCCATTCCAAATTGGCGGGCCATAGGGATGATGTCACGCTCAAAATCTCGCACCATTACATTCCAGCGTCCCTGGTAGATGCTAAAAGGCGTCTTTCCGTGATCGGTGGCGTAAGTATTGGCCGCAGCAACAATCCACGCGGGCGTGTCAGATGCCCCGAGATACAGTACCTTGCCCTGCTCGACGAGAATGTGCAGCGAATCCATGAGTTCCTTGATAGAAGTGGTAAAGTCCCAGTAGTGAACATAGTATACATCTGACGGGGGATGAAAGTAAGCAACAGCCGCCACACTAACGTTCTGGCAATGGATGAAAGTCACTCGAACACACCAATATAGTCCGTCTGAAGCTTCTTCAGCGAGTCGCGAACACTAACGTGAAGGCTGCGGCGGGAATTCCCAGCGAAATTAGCCGACTGTGGGCCTTTTCCCAGGGCATGGCTGCGATAATCCATACCGAACTTGGTGGCCAGGACCAGCGCGTCGCGGTTCTTGCGGGCTTGAATCCACTCGCCAATCCACAGCTCAGACTGCTCGTTCTGGTACACATTGGCAGTATCGATAAAATTACCACCGGCCTCATAGAAGGCATCGAGGAGCTTGAATGATGCCTCCTTGTCCATGGATCCCATTCCGCCGGCCCAGGCATCGCCAATCGACATGGCACCCAGCTGCAGCGGGGAGACACGCACGCCAGCCGTGGGCGAGAGGATGCGCAGACGGCCCAGCTCTGTGGGTGGAGTTGGTTCGGCCATGATGTGTTAGTAAGGTTTGAAGGTATGTGTCACACAACAAAGCTAATTGGTGCTTGGGTTTCTCGAGGGACGAACAATTATGTTCAGTTGGGAGCAGGAGGGTGTCGGATCCAAACCTAGTAGTGGGATAGAATAACATACATCGGTGAGCACCTTGATATTAAGTTAGCAAAGATGTCCCTCATCACATAAGGAAGAGCAGGGTCGGTTCGGGATGGAGATAAAACTGTATCACCGGGAACCGGAAATAGCTCTATCTAGGCATTGTTCCGGAGTTAATAACTCCGAACCAACACGGTGAATAGAGGATCTACGAAATGTACAGGGAATTAGAGCAGGCAGCCAGTATCTGTATGTCAATTGACATCATACATCGCAGGTGTTGGTCATCAAATGTGCATTCAGCACAGATGCTACAACTTAACCCTAAGACAGACGTTTCCTACTTATTCGCAAGGATCAGAGAACTCTTAGAGTGCTGTATGCCGTTATCAGTGGAAACAGAGTCGAAGTCTAGCAAACCTGCATTGAAAAGTCGAAGCAGTTTGTAATACCATACTCCTAGAACTAAATAAGTAAAGCTTACTTACTAAGTGTAGTATAAGCTTTAAGTATCCATGTTAACGGGAGGAGTCGCTATGACACTAGTACAACTCCCGTTTGCCATCATCAAGCCGGAAATGTACCAAGATGGCTTGACGCAGATTACTAGCATGTTGGATGGGATTTGGCCGCTGACGTATCTGTACTTGGTCTGGAATGTAATACCCGTGTCAACAATTTTGCAGGATCTATTTGAAAATAGCCTTTTCTTCCAAATTTACCTAGCTTCCATCGTAGGGATTTGTTCTAGAGAGCACAAGGGGCAAGGACGAGGATCGGTTCTGCAGCCTTGCCTAAATAAATAATATGGTTCATTGATATGCTGTCAGCACGGGTAGATTTCCAGGAATCACTAGCAAGGTCTCCCTCCCGAGAAAGCCTAGTTCAGGTAGCAGCGGGCAAGCACCCTTCCCCGCCTATTGGCTTCATCGGGTGCAAATAGTATTGGTCTGAGTACAAGTATGGCTTAGCATGACGTTGATGTTCAGCCGCACAGGCACGAACATCGCAGGGAAAATCTTTTCTTATTATGGTCGATCTGTTGCTTACCGTAGCTCAGCTTAGCATCCTCGCAAAATGTCTGGCGGTCACTAGCTACGGAACGCCAATCTTGGCCAGGACAGCTGCGCTTGTTTCACCCCGCCTGAGATCATCACTGGAACAGTAATGAAGTCGCACTCTATTGTTCCGTGCTGACAGGATCGACGGCAACCCCCTAGAAGATCACACCAAGTTCTGTCTCCGTGCTGACAGGTCGCCATTGCTTCCTCAATTTGCTGCAAAGAGACTCATGCGGCATGGGCAAATGGATCCTGAGGTTGTTGACACGTTTACCTAGTAAGAAAGACCACAGCTCGAGCGACACATGGCTAAACATTATGTTAGCTGATCGCGCAAAAAAAACCCGCATCGGCCACAGCTCATCGGGGTGAAGATTTCATTGCAAATATTTCATTGTGAACCATTGAGATTTTATCCCGGCTGCAGCATATAAGAGGGGCGGAAAGCATTAAACCTACGAAGGCAGAAATGCCATGAGAAGAGTTGCAGACCAAGGAAGAGAATCAAATTGCTGAGGTTGATGTTGAGAGAACTGCAAAGCGGACTTCGAGAACAGACCCTAAATTTGTTTATAGTACCTATGAGACCGCTTTCTTGTCATATATATCGCCATGTATAAAGGCTGTGGTGGGACAAGCTCTCAGAGGAGAGAAGAAAGGCTCAAGACCTTTGAACCGATCCTCCCTAATCCAAGAGCCTTTCGCCATCTCTTCCAAACTAGCTATAGTCTGCCTCTCCATCAAAGCCGTTGCAAGTAGCAAATACGGCGTATTAATCGACGATCCCTCACGTGAGTTCACACGGTTATACAGCCGGTCACCTCAGCTACTTTGGCCAATGCTTTGTTTTAAGCTGGCTATCTTGGTTTAGACTAATATGGGCGAGTCCCTTGATTGGCGCCAACAGTCAGGACGATCAAAATAATCTTTGCTAAGCCCGGCAAAGATCGTCAGCTACCGTGGTCAATTTCCAACCGCCTTTTTTGTAAAATGTGAGAGCTGAAAAGCGGTGTCTCAGAATGTCAATTTCATGGTGGTGGTTGGTCGGTTCACTGTGCTGATCACTTACACTGCCTTGCGAGGCAGATTTGAAATGAGAATACCCAGCCTTCCATAACTATTAAAGGCCTTGGACAACCCTACAAACTTTTACATCATCTCCCTCTCGAATACCTCAGTCTCAACTTCTCTCCAACTAGACAAGCCCCAACATCACGAAGTCAGTCAAAATGAAGGCCGCTTTCGCGCTTCTGACCCTCCTCCCCCTCCTCGGCGCTGCTACCTCAAAGTTACCAACGGTCGACGTTAAGACTTTCGCCGACGGTCTCTTCGAGGCAACTCCAGGCGAGCAGGCCAACGTCGGCGATGCCCATGCATTAGTTGCGTCCTCCTGCCCAGCCGGCTACCCCTTCATTTGCGACGGCCGTTGCTGCGCGTACAACATATGCTGCCCCAACTCGTGTTGCGCCCCGGGTACGCAATTCTGTGGCGCGGATGGCCTTTGCTACAGGTACACTTAAATCGAGTCGGCGAATCTGCCGTAACTAGTAAGTCTCAAGGCCCGGTTTTCTCCTTCGTTATTAACCTCTTGAAGATCGACTTCATGGCGAGATTGTTTGCTTGACAACGGGGCAAAGACTTTAGAAATTAGCATTGTTCTTGAACCAGTGTTATCAATAGTACAAGGAATCAGAGCAGGCAGCCAGTATTTCTATGTTAGTTAAGATCATACATCGCAGGTGGTAGGCATCAAATGTGCATTCGGCACGGATGTTACAACTTTGCAATAGTACTAGTCTAGACATAAATTTTCCTACTTATCTGTAAGGATTACAGAACTCTTAGTGCTCTGCATGCTATACTATTTGGTAATGAAACCATTGTGCCTTAGATGGCCATGTTACAGCCCATGAACGATTTTGACAAACATGGGAAACTGGCACAAGGGCATATTCGTCGACAAGATGGTTGCAAAATGGCGGGAAGAGGTCTTTGCAGAGAATATCAACATACCGAAATAATCAATGTGACGGATTGGCTAGAGAGCGTGGGATTGGTGTCTCGAGGAGCATTCCACTATTTACGTACTAAACCCGCCTGTCCAGCCTTCATAATCATACCGAAGATCTCTAAATCCTGCCTGGCATCAACAGCCGTCGTTTTAGCTGGCTTCCCCAATGCAGCAAAGGCATATAGTTCCTTCATTTCCAAGGTGTATGCGTCTTCGTATGTCCTCCGAATAACTGATTCTCTATACGTCCCGTCTTCAAGTTTCTCCCGGATGTGCATGTTTGTCGGCAGACCCTTGACGTATGGTGTATCAAAAACGACCTTGACAGTCTTGTTTTCTCCAAACACCTCGATCGACGCATCAAACCTCGGCACCCCATCAATGCCGGATTCGTACGAGACAGCAAATGATGGGTACTGAAATAGTGCACTATATATGTCAATATTAATTTGATGTCGTAATTGGATGTTTACAACTTACCTCCAGAAAGGTGGACCGCTAGTTGAGCACAGAGATGCGCCGAGTATTGAGGTAGGCATACCGAGAGCTTCTCTCATCGCACTCAAATCATGAGAACCCAAGCTGCCGAGATGCCGCCATTGCAGTGCAGATGCTGGTGTGACGGGAATGTCAAGCTCTTTTGTTAAAGCTTGCTCAAGTAGTTCGTCGGTTCTAGTGGACAGCTCCTTGGAGTCCTCTGGAGTGTAATCCGAGAAAGTCTTTGGAAATGTTCCCGACTGCGTAACAAAAACAGAATTGGGCCCAACTATGTCTCGCACTCTAGCGTAACAGATTCGATCCAGAGAACCGATCTCTTTAATAGCGTCGATAAACCCTGCCGAGTACCGCCTCATGTATCCAACCATTAGCTTCCCTAATGATTGCTTCTCTAGCTCAATAATCTCGTCCGCTTCTTTTAAAGTCAGGGCCATTGGCTTCTCGACAAAGACAATCTTATTGTTACGTAGCCCGAGTTTGATATGGGGGACGTGGAAGGCGTCGCTGTTTGCAACCATCACAAGGTCTACATCGGAAGAAGAGCAAAGCTCATTCGCGTCGCGAGTCGTTTTGGGTGCCGGGCCAATGACTTTATTCCTACACAGCTTCAGAGCACCATTCGAAACATCGCATAGGTACGTGATCTGGAACAAGTCTGAGAGAAACCCGAGTGTTGGGATATGAGCGACTTGCGTGATTTCCCCACAACTAGATAAAAATCGTATTACTTTTATGTATAAATATGAGGAGCAAAAAGATTCAGCAACGTACCCAATTATGCCCACACGAATAATCTGTTTGTTTATAGAGCCCATTTTCACCACAGGTTGCTTGACTTTGTTCGTTTTGTAGCGAGAAGGTATAACCGTTAAAACAAGGGACTTACCATCGAGGTTATATACCAAATACCAAATTACCAGTAGTCCCCACTACCCCACCGTCTGAGCTAAGGACATTAATGTAGAAGCTAAGTGCACAAGGCTACGCCTTTATTGACGTATAGCATTTGTATGTCTCTCCCTCTGCCGAGACTCCCCGTGCCAAGTCTCTCGTTGCCGAAACTCCCCGTGCCAAATCTATGTTGCCGAAACTACCCATCCGAAGTTTCCTATTGCCGAGACTCCCCGACCGACTATAACGACTATAACCGTGCAACAACCCACATGCAAGTGACCAGTACCCAAATCTCATCACAGCTCCCCGATCTTATGTTTCAATTACCACGAAGTTAGTCAAATTGTATCTCCTATGTGAACGAGTTTGTTCTACCTGCTCATACACCTTGTATTTGCAAGGGACGCCGCATACCCTTACCGCCGTATCTTAGATAATGGATCCAGCGAATCGCACAGACCCACTATTGGCAGACCTGATGCCTACATCAAGCAATCTTGATCATGGCGTGCCACTTCAAGCGCACGAGAGTTCGCAAACCCAGCCGAATACTCTTGCCACGAGCCATGATTCAAATTCTACTGGCCAAAAGCGTCGCCGTGGAGCTGGGCGAGTTGGTATGAGCTACGCGCGAAAGCGGGCTGTTACTGCATGCCAACATTGTCGCGCACGGAAGACGAAATGCGATAACCAGCGGCCGACGTGTGGCTTCTGTGCATCTTCTGATTTGGACTGTCAGTATGAAGATAGGAAAGATCACTCTTCGTAAGGAATTGCAGTTGCCCCATCTCAATACTCTCAATTGCTACATTATGCTAATATGATACTCATAGGTTTGATCCTGCAAGCCTGGAAATGCTTGATAGGTTAAATAGAATTTTAGAAGTGCAAGACAATATGCTGACTGTTGTTGAGACCATCAATATGGGAATGGTGAGGCAGAGCTCGCCTCAGGCCTCGCCAGCCACATGCATGCCGTCTATGTCTATACCCACCACGTCACCATCAGCGAGTTACCCCTCCAACGGAATTGATTTGGAATCGCAACTTCCCAATGAGCAAGTCAGCATACCATCAGTGCACATGATACCAGATAGCATCCTTGGCTGGCCTATTTTTGAGGGACGGTACCCAGGAAAGTGTCTCCAGGAGGCCCTATTTGCATCGGCACGCTCTTGTGCGGATAACGATGAGCAAACGATTAATGACACATTACGCCATCATAGCTCCAAGGCGCGTGCTAAATATGGGTTTCAAGAATATGAGGTGGCGGGTTTAATACAGCGTTTCATTGATCTAGTTCATATCAAGAACCCCATCTTAGATGAAGGTATGTTGAAGAGGATGGCAAATAGAGTCGTCGAGGACGGTTTGACATGGGATGGTTCGTCCTGTTTAGTGGTTTGTACATCCTACATAGCTTTCCCATGTCTATACTGATGATATCACAGCTCCTCGCGTGCGCTCTAGGTGCAATCGCCAGTCCATTCCGGGACGCTTATGAGCAAGCAACACTCGATCCGCAAAAATACAGGAACCTACCGTCACTGCTCAGTCGTTCAAATATGGATAAAGCTGAGGATTACTATGCATTGGCGCAAAGACGACTCGGCCTCCTGAATCAATCGATGCTGGCCTGCCAGTGTTACTTTATCTCTGGCGTATACCTCATGTACTCGTTTCAACCTCTAAAGGCATTTCAAAACTTTCATCAAGCTTCCATTCCGTATCAAATATATTCCAAGTCAGTGCCAGAGTGTACAGAAGATTCAAAGGACAATAAGCTTAAGCAGCGGCTGTTCTGGAGCTGTTTAAAATCAGAATGGTAGGGCTTGTCTGACGCGAACCTTTAGAATCCTTCATCTAACCTGTGATAATAGTGAAATATTATCCGAAATCGAACTGCCTCAATCAGGAGTTGCACACCTAGGCTATATACATACCTTTCCGCAACCGCCGGATTCTAACAGCACTGATTGGGGTTCGACTCAGACTTCAGCTATAATTACCTCCTCAGAAGTGCCACTCACAGCTTCTACAACCTCACCTACGTACCATTCAAATCCAGATGATTCTCTTCGAAGAGAACAGCAGCAAAGTTGGTTTTACTACCTCTCAGAAATTGCACTGCGTCGCATCGGAAATCGGGTTCTGAATTACTTCTACCAGGACGGCCACGAGTCCTGGGCGGAAACTAGTCTTCGGCCTATAACCCAAGCGGCAAACGAGTTTTTGCGGCAGCTCGATCAATGGTACGCATGTCTTCCGTCATCTGTTAGATACAACGAAGAGAACAGGAGCGAAATTCCAAGTGAAGAGCTGCCGTACATGCTCCGCACTCGCGCATTAGAGATACGAAGCTGGATCCTTCGCCCTTTTTTATTCCAAGCCATTCATTCCTCAACAGACAGCCCTTACCAGATAACGATTAGACCGTGGGTTGATGAGGCTATTCGCTGCTGCATTCAGCTCATCGAAGCCAACTCACTCCGCCACCTTCACCACGGAACCTGGTATACTATTCGTTTAAGTACCACCTCGGCATTGTTGCTATGTGCCTCAGCAAAAGGAGGGCTTGCCCCTAATGGGTGGCTTCAGACAGTCCAACTCGCTATAGAGACTCTACAATTCTGGGAAAATGAAGGCTCTGGAGACAGCTATAAGGCAAGGCTTGTTCTTCAGGAGCTAATGGACGAGTTTATAAATTCGGAATATGTGACCTAAACCGAAGAATATAGTGCATGATAGGCTATAATACCGTGCTAGAACGCCGTCTTGATGCTTAATTGGAAGACTACAAGGACCAAAAGGATGCTACGTTCTAAATACTTCCGGACCAGATAAGTAATACGGCCGGGCTTTAGCTCTGATGTCATGAGGCGATCTCTATGTCGTTTAGCTGTTGCGCATAATTACTAAGCTTTGAATAGATAGCAAGCATCTTAGTCGCATAGACCAATATGTATGAGTAGACGCTACAGAGTCGATAATTTCGATACCGGATATTGACATGTAAGACCAGCGGTTGCCGTTCCTAGATGACGCCCTCAATTGCCGATACTCCCCGACACAAACCCCACACTAGGCCCTACCACAGGTACAAGCAATGGTTTAAGTATGGAGAATGCGGGGAATATGCGGAGTGCATCCACTAATTTTAATCAGGCCCGGGGTAAGATTGTTACCAAGCCTAGACTCTCTAGTTGACCAACCCTTTCGAGGTTGCTAACTGCCTGGTATACAACGATACGTAGGCACTTGCTCATTCGGCGAACCCTCTGATGGCTGTGGTCAGGGATGCCGACAGAAACGTTTATATAGGCCTATCCTATCTCTCATTACATCGACTAGCTTTCACTCGAACAACAATTCGAGACAACATTAACTTTTATTATTTTTTACTTTACCTTTTATCAGTCTCCCAATGCATGTCGAGTCCAACCCTCAGGGGCTGACCGCAGCCGATCTTCGCCTCCAGCGTGGCCAAAAATCAGGTATCTCTGGACTCTTGAAGAACAAAAAAGTATTTTTAGTTGCGTTATTTGCTTCGTGGGTACCCGTACTTTTATTTCGAGGAATACATGTATGCTAATTGACCCTTTTAGATTTGGGGGCCTTGAATATGGATATCAACAGGGCGTCATTTCACAGGCGTTGGTGATGAGCAGCTTCAAAGCTGACTTTCCGGCAATTGTCAATTCATCTGGTTCGACCGGATGGCTGACATCGATCCTCCAACTGGGAGGGTGGATTGGAGCACTATCTGCTGGTGTTCTTGCCGAAGTTTTTACTCGGAAACATACCATACTAAGCGGTGCACTCTGGGTTATCCTAGGGTCTTTTCTATGTGCTGGCGCTCGCAATGGGGCATTTCTTTTTGCTGGGAGGTTCTTTACCGGTATTGGTGTCGGTACCCTCAGCGCTGTAGGGTAAGCCTCCCCTTATATTCTACACGGTCTGTCTCTATCCTGACGCCAAACAAATGTATAGGCCTCTGTATAATGCCGAACTTGCACCACCAGAGATTAGAGGAATGCTGGTTGCCCTTCAACAACTATCCACAACTGTCGGCGTTATGACTGCGTACTGGATCGGATACGGTACGAATTACATTGGAGGGACCGGAGACGGCCAATCGGACTGGGCATGGCGCATACCACTTATTGTTCAAGGAATACCAGCTATTATTCTCGCAGTCGGCGTTCTTGTGTTCTTGCCATATAGCCCTAGAATGTTAGTTGGCAAGGGCCGGGAGGGCTCCCCAAAGACGACATACTCCTCCGCGCCGAATTCCTTGAGATCAAGGCTGAAACATTATTCGAACAGCGCTCTTCGGCCGAGAGGTCTCCCCATCTTTACGAAGGGGGTGGTAGTGTCTGGCGCCGGGAGATGGCGCAGGTCGCTCACATCTTCTCCACCAAGGACAATTTTAAGAGAGTAGCCATTGCTGGGCTAATAATGTTTTTCCAGCAGTGGAGCGGAATAGATTCGATTATTTATTACGCCTCTTCTATCTTCCAGAATCTAGGCCTTACCTCAGGAACCATCTCTCTTCTAGCTACTGGCGTAGTGGGCATCATCAACGTTGTCGTCACAATTCCTGCAATTATGGTAATTGATAAAGTTGGTCGGAAACCTCTTCTATTGGCAGGGTCAATAGGCATGTTTATATCTATGATTATCGTGGATATTATTGTTGCCAAATTTCAGCATGACTGGCCATCTCACCCATCAGCGGGGTGGACGGCGGTAGCATTTATTTGGATATATATAGCCAACTTTGCCTATTCATGGGGTCCAGCCAGTTGGGTGCTCATCTCAGGTATGAATGAAACTCCCTTGGGGGCCGACTAGACGCAGCGCTGACTTAGCCACCTTCAGAAATATTCCCGCTATCTATTCGTGCAAAAGGGACAGCAATAGGTGCATCTTCCAATTGGATGAACAACTTTATCGTTGCATTTATTGTTCCACCCATGATTAGGGGGATTGGATGGGGAATGTACCTTTTCTTCGCCGTCTGGCTGTTTATTGGCACTTTCTTCGTTTATTTCTTTGTCCCGGAGACTAAGAATAAAACTCTGGAGGAGATGGACATTGTATTCGGTAGCACAGTGGCCGCTCATGATCAGGAGCTTATGGCTGGTATACGAGAGGAGGTCGGACTTAATCAGCTCTTCAGCGCTGCTACAGGTCAGCAATTGGAAAAGGAAACAGCCGATGACAAGTATATCCCAACCAGCCACATTGAGGGGCAATGAATAACTATAGTTGGTGGTCTAGAAACACCAAGACAATATAGTTTTTAAATTAACTTCTAAGTTCTAGACCAGACTTAGACTGATGGTCTTTATGAGGAAATTATGAGTTAATCAAATTTGAAGGTTCAATTTTTAAGTTTTACACAATCTTTAATTATACTACTGTGCATTGAAGTGGTTCCAGTTCTGGCCGAATGTAAATAATGTAGCAGACAAAGCATGGTTTGAATGGGGTACGTGAAGGCGAAATAGGTATACATGATTGGAATAAATTCTTTTATTATTATTAAACCTCAATGGTTATCGATGCAGTATCCCACTTGACGCACTACGGGACAATAATGTATAATTACTGTGGAATAAATAGTTCCACTACGGCCGATATTCCCCGACGAGGTAATTTCTGTCTACCCTTCTTGAACTCATAAATTGTGGATACAGTATAATAAAAAATATATTTTTTAATTCATATACCACGCAGTTTACGCGGAATCTTGCTTTCGAATATTTCAATAAAGTTGTATTGCACGACACGCAGTTATTTCAACAATTGTTCAGTTTTATCAAGCAACATACACAATGCCAGGCCAGCTACCTGTGCTCCGATGGGGAATTGTTGGTAAGTTGGTCATTTTTCTCAGCTGTGGTTAAAGCCGAGCAAGGTTTAACTTTTATCAAATTACAACAAATTCAACCTTGGTTATTTCCTTCTAACTCTCCTAAAGGCGCAGGCATGATAGCATCTTGGTTCGTGACCGATTTGAGCCTTCCTCGCACCGACGCCCGCGCAAAGCACATCATAAGAGCAATCGGGTCATCGAGCAAGGACAAAGCAAAAAAGTTTATCGGAGACTTCGTTCCACTATCGGAACAGTCCGCGGTATCGTTCTATGATTCGTACGACGCAGTCTACAACGATTCCGCCGTTGATATTGTGTACATCGCAACACCACATGCGTTCCACAAGCAAAACTGCCTAGACGCAATTAGTGCTGGCAAGCATGTCCTTTGCGAAAAGCCCTTTACTATCAACAGCCGAGAGGCCACAGAAGTTATTGAAGCAGCTCGCAAAGCAGGGGTTTTTGTGATGGAAGGAATGTGGACAAGATTTATTCCTCTTGTGCAGAAGTTAAATGAGCTGCTGCATCAGGATAAAGTCATTGGTGATATTCACAGGACCTTTGCCGATTTTTCATTAGATATGCCTTTGGAAGCGCTGCCACCCACATCGAGATTGCGAGATGCCAGACTTGGCGCAGGATCACTGCTGGACATTGGAATATACTCTCTAACTTGGGCTATACTGACCCTCGAAGATCCGACTATGCCAGGTCAGCAACCAACTGTCACTGCACACCAGACCTTGCTTGACGGGGTTGATGTGAGTTCTTCTATCTTGCTATATTTCGGGACAACTGGTCGCCATGGGATTGTTACAAGTTCCCTTCAGCACAAAACGGAAAATATTTTCTCACGGGTCGAGGGAGAGAAGGGTACACTTTTGCTCATGGGAGATACGGCTTCGATGCCTGACACGATAAAAGTCATCTGGAAGGAAGAAGGTAGCTCGCAAGACCTAGGAGATAAGAAGAACAAAGATACAACAGCAGAGAGACGGGAACAGACTTTTACTTTCCAAGAAGCTTGTGGGGGAAAGGGCTTTTATTATGAGGCTGATGCTATTGCATTGGATATTACCAGCGGAAAGATTGAGAGCGAAGTCATGCCACTCTCCGAGACCCTCAGAGTCATGCAAATCCTAGATGAAGTGCGCCTACAGGGAGGTGCCCGATTTCCTCAGGACAACTAATACTCGTGGAGTGCGTTTGCCGAACCTATTTACTTAAATTTGTACGTAACTTGGCTTCTGCTGAATACATAAATACATTAAATGAGAGATGTATGCCGCTTGCACAATTGTCCAGACTATGAGGCATTTAAGTTCTATGGAAGTTAATATTAGTGACCCTACAATAGTATCAAGAAGCCATTGCCATCTCGTCTCGAGCCAATTAAAGTCGATGAAGGATAGTTGCCGATACTCCCCGAGTACCCTACAACTTCTGTGCTTGTAACTTCGGCACTTGGTTAATAATTGTCGATCGTCTAGGTAATACCGCTGGTAGCGGCCATATAAGCCACTTTAAATCTTCAGTGTATTGAGTTCATTGATGCTCACCCCGCACTATCAGGCTTGGATTATGCGGGGGGACCGCTGGCTCCACCATAGCTACGAACTGTGGGGTAAATCAACAATTAGCAGGTATAAGTAGCATGGCTTTATGGCCTCTTTCATTCTCAAAACAAAAACTCATCTACATTGTTGAGCATCATGCTACCACGGCTACTTCTCCTTTCGTTGTACCTTGCTTCCGCTGCTCTCGGCCAGGGCGAGCTTGGAAATCTCGAGCCAGACCTTTTCGAACCTCGCGAACCGCATTCCCCACACTCCTACCCAAGCCCAAATGCAACAGGGTACGGTGGATGGGACATCGCTTTTGCTAAAGCAAGGCGATTTGTTGCTCAATTGTCTTTAGATGAGAAAGTTAGTTTAACCACTGGCACCGGATATCCTCCTTAATTATTCTATTCTTCGACTCTTGGAATCATGTCTAATTCCATTTACAGTTTACCCAATGATCCCCTCCATCTCTGCCAGGGTCAAACAAAGCCAATCCCTCATATGAACTTCTCGGGTCTGTGCTATATTGACAGCGACACTGGTATTGGCAACTCTCATTCATTCGGCACTGGATTTCCTCCCGGAATTACTGTTGCCTCCACGTGGAACAGAGAGCTCATGAGGGCTCGTGCCTATGCTATTGCAGACGAAATTAAATTGAAAGGCGCCCATGCTGTCTTGGGACCTGTCCTCGCAACAGGTCGCACTGTTGGAGGCGGCACCAATTTCGAAGGGTTCGGAAATGATCCATATCTTATTGGGGTTGCAGGCTATGAGACTGTCATTGGCCACCAAGCTGCTGGCGTCCAAGCTGTCCCCAAACAGTACCTAGGTTACGATGGGCAGCAATACAATCGGACTTTCTACTCCAGTAATATTGACGATAAGACTCTTCACGAAATTGAAGTCTGGCCATATGCAGAAGCTGTACGAGCTGGGGCAGCTTGTGTTATGACGAGCTATCCGTTCGTCAACAACTCACAGGCTTCTCAGAATGCCTATCTCATTAATGACGTTTTGAAGACCCACCTTGCTTTCCAAGGCTACACTCAAACGGATTGGTTTGCCTTAAAATCAGGCGTTCACGCCATTCTAGCCGGTCAAGATCAAGATATGCCAGGGGTACCGGCTTCGGGTGTCACATGGAGTTACTTCGGGGCCAACTACACACGAGCTGTTAATAACGGATCCGTGCCAGCGTGGCGCCTCGACGATGCTGCCACTAGAATCATGACTCCTTTCTTTCATCTGGGCCAAGACCGCAATTATCCAGACATTAACGTAGTAGATGATCCCCGTGGCTCCATTGTCAGCGCTCAGCGCCAGCGACATAGAACTCTTGCTAGAGAAATTGCTGCTACTGGGTCAGTCTTGTTGAAAAACACACAGGGCAAGAAAGGGTTGCCTCTTGTGAAGGCCACAACTATTAGCTTATTTGGGCCAGCCGCAGGGCCAAATAAATGGGGGCCAAATCAGTACACTTATGGAAACAAAGTGCTTCCTCAATACTGGGAATCAATCCAGGATGATCTTGGGATTGGGTTTGGCGAAGGAACACTTGCTAGCGGTGGAGGATCAGGAAGTACATTCTGTATGTCGTTGCATCCCTCGGATATATGTATGAGTTGCGCTAATAATTTAGACCCCCGACTGGTTGACCCGCTCAGCGCTATTCAGCATCGGGCCAACCAAGATCTTACTTTGGTCGACTGGTCATTAACGGCTAATCTCACATTCGCAAAGACTATTGCTCAAAGAGGGACTGTTTGCATACCAATAGTCAGCTCGTTCTCTGGGGAACAATCAGATCGAAACACGTCATTATCACACGACGGAGACAACCTGATTCTAGCCGTCGCTGACAACTGCGATAATACTATTCCCATTATTCAATCCGTAGGACCTGTGAATATGGAGGTAAGCGTCTACCCCAAAAACATTGTTTAAATCGATGTTAATAATTTTAGATGTGGATCGATCATCCAAATGTCACAGCGGTGCTCTGGGCTAACCTTGGAGGACAAGAACTTGGGCCCGCTCTTGTTGATATACTCTACGGAAATGTGAATC
Source organism: Pseudogymnoascus sp. VKM F-4518 (FW-2643) (assembly GCA_000750925.1). NCBI lineage: Eukaryota > Fungi > Ascomycota > Leotiomycetes > Thelebolales > Thelebolaceae > Pseudogymnoascus > Pseudogymnoascus sp. VKM F-4518 (FW-2643). Next base: position 24,833 of record JPKC01000081.1, on the reverse strand, counting down.
CCTCTGGGAGATTAGCATACAGCATTGCACGCAACGACTCAGACTACGCTCAGCCCACGATTGTCACGGAGCCTCAACCATATCCGCAGATTAATTACACGGAGGGTATTTCCGTTGATTATCGAGGATTCGAAAAGAGTGGCATCGAACCTCGATTTTGGTTTGGTCACGGACTGTCCTACTCCAACTTCACATACACAGATGTTAAAGTCTCCAAGCAATCTTCTCTAGATCGATCCGTCAAGATCCCGATACAATATGTTGGGAATGCCCCTGGTGGAGATGTTGCGCTTTATGAAATCGCAGTTGTCGCCACAGTGACGGTAAAAAACGAGGGTCCTTATGATGGCACAGAGATTGTTCAGCTCTACCTTCAGCTTCCCAAAGAGGCGGAAAACCCATCCAAGATTCTCCGGGGGTTTGAGTCCATACCAATTCGAGACGGCGAGACACAAACTAGAAAGATTTATCTTACTAGGAAGGACATTAGTTACTGGAGCGTCATAAAGCAAACTTGGGTTACCGCACCTGGGGATTATGTCGTTCATGTGGGAGCTTCATCAAATGACATTCGTCAGACAGTATCTTTTACAATCTAAAGGGATGAATAGTATTAGATATTGGTGACGAAAACGGCAGTGGAAAAAAGGGGTTACTACATTTATTGGCTTGGTGGCTCCACACTAATCCACAAGCTTTCTAATCAGTGGAAATCGGGGTTTAGAGCTATTCTGGCAAGTCTATAAGCCTAGGTAGTTACTATTGTAGCTAGAATAGTCGATAGATTCCGAACCCAAATTTTACCAATGGATCCATCCGTTTAACCGCTGGGGAAGTGGGATGTCTTTGCCAGCTCCAAGGTTCCGTATCCTACGGTGCATATCCTCTTTCCCCAACAAGTGATGAGAGGAAGGTGCGACACGTGATGTGTTTTGTTTCCGTGTTGGGTATACACGTTCTCCTCAGCACGATCTATCTTCTCTGTGACGGACGTGGGTCGTTTCATTCGTACTACTCACGTTGCCTTCACAGCCAACAAAGCCATCAGAGCTAACAAAGCTAGTAGAGCCAACAAGCCAACAAAGCCAACATAAAACCACCCCACCACGTGATCGGCGACCATACCTCTCCACTCACCAACCATCCAACTCTCCAACTCTCCCTCCTCATCCCTTCATTTCCCATATCCGCGCCTACTGTGGCACGAACATGCCCTACCCGCCTCTCCCAAACAAACCCACAATCATCCACGACCAGTTTCCACCAACCATGCCAACCCATACCTTTACCCTCTATCCTGTGTACGAGTTCTTCCGTTTCGCGATCAACGCCCTCCTCGTCGCGCTGGCTCCACTGATTGGCCCTGGCCGCGTGTCGTGCGCCGCCTATCCCCCGTCCATGTCCGCTATGTCAGCCCTTCTCCCACCATCACGACGAACCCCCCCGCCGACCCCTCCCATCATGAAGCAACAGGCTGTCCCAGACCTGTCGCTGGTAAATGCGTTCGCAGGCCTGCAGACGCCGGCGTGTGTGGGTGTGGGGTGCATGCGACGTCAACGACGGATAGGACGGGTAAGGTACAGTGAGGTGCAGCAAGGGTGCAAGTCAGGTACAAGACCAGTGCCGGGGGAGCGACTGGCTGGGGATGACTGGCGATGGTTGGTGATGGTTAGCGATGGCTGTCAGTGGCTGGCAGTTGTGGCTGGATGGCCTCAGACGCCGGGAGTGACAGGGACATGGCTGGCTGGCAGGGTTGGTTGGGAGTGTGGCTGCTGCTGAACTCGCGCGGTACTTTTGTTTGGTGCTACAGTGTGGTACTAACGCAAGTACCGCGTCGCTGCTAAATTATCCCCCATCCCTGCTGAGGGGCGATTCAGACGGTTGTGAGACGCTGTACTGATTGGGTGACAGGCCTCGGTTGGGGCTTAATTGACGGCTGCCCACATGGCGGCGGAGTGGTGGGGTTGTTGCGTCCGCCGCCGTCCCCATCATGGCGGCTGGATATTAAGGGTCTAGGTGAGGAACGGCGAAGATGATCTTCTATTCTCGATTTCTCCATTCCCACTTCTATTTCCTCTTTTATTTCCTATTATGGAGAGAAATCGTCGTTACTGCGCGTTTCGCCCCTCTGACTAACAAAACAAACGCCCTTCTCATTGTCACACCCACACGCGCGCGCGCTTGGTCACGCGCCAACCCGCCCATCGTCGTCCTTTGTCGCTCCTCATAAAGCCGCCCTGCCCCAGGCACACCCGCCTATTCACTCTTATTGTGTATCATTGTCGTCCCATTGTGCTTTCTCTTGTTCCCTTTGTCTGGCAATTCAATGCCATATGTACCATCAAAACAATACCATCAACAATCATAAAGAAAACCCCGCCAACCGCCCTCAAAACGCAATATTTATATTGATCAACCAAGAAATCAAACAGCCCTCCTATTCACGCCACCGGCGACAATGCCAAGATGAAAACTTTAGTCCCGAACAACTACCATTCAGACCTCTTCTTCTCTGACTCCTCTTCTTTATCACCTGCTGGACAGTAGCAGCTGGACTGCCGCGCTGTTCATTCACACATCGAAAGCGCTATTCATTTCTTCGCTATATATCGCTCGCCCTTTCAATCTTCGGCATCTTCCTCGAAATCTTTTAATCGCACCAAGAATACATTTCTGAACGAACAAATAAAACACCAGCAAGTGATCAGTTACACAAAAATTCTACACCAACATAGAGAGCAATCTCCACGCAAACACACACCTCGAAAGTCGCAGGTCGACACCCTCACCCCTACCCTCGCAATGTACGCCACCAGCCTCTTCGCCCTCCTCTCCCTCCTTCTCCCGGGCATATCGGCACACACTTGGATCGAGCAACTCCGCCTCATCAACCCCAACGGCACCTTCACTCCCGACCTCGGCTACCCCCGCGGGCTCGTTCCCCGCTCTTCTCCCCTATTCTCCGACACAGTACTCACCTACCTCCTCCCCCCCAACGGCCGCTCGCCGCACACAATCCTCGACACCGACCCCATCTGCAAGACCACGCAATCCGTTCCCGGCCTCAATACCCCAGGCTTTCCTCGTCTGAAAGCTGAGGCAGGAGATAATGTCGCGCTGAGATACCAAGAGAATGGCCATGTGACTATTCCCGACACAAACCCTGGGAAGCCCAAGAACCGCGGGACGGTGTACATCTACGGCACCGAGAAGCCACTCGTGACCGACAAGTTCCTGTCTATCCACAAAGTCTGGACCGCAGACGGCAAGGGTGGCGACGGACGTGGAGTCCTGCTGGCAACCAGGAACTATGATGATGGGCAGTGCTACCAAGTGAACGACCATCCAATCTCTCTGGAGCGACAGAAGCAGTTCCCCAAAGAAGCTGACGCGGAGATGGGCGTCAACCTGTGGTGCCAGAGCGATGTCAAGCTCCCTGCCGCCATTAACAGTGACCAGTACACGCTCTACTGGGTATGGGACTGGCCTACCGCTGCAGGGGATGGGAGAGAGGCGATGCCGGAGACGTACACGAGTTGCATGGACGTTGACATCTCCTCTTCCTCCACGGGCCCGTCGGCGAAACTCGCCTCGTCAAAGGGCAGTGTGGATTTCATCAAGGACCAGGATATCAATAATGCGGGCATCAAGGAGGAGATGGAGAATCAGTTCATCGTCCCTGTTGATGGCAGCACAGGGAGCTCCACCAGTGGCGCGTCTAACGCCAAATCAACCACTGCAACACCGACCGCACCGAGTGTCACCGCACCTGCGGCTGTGGGAGGTGTGACAGTCACAGTCACAGCGCCCGGCACAATGACAACCATCACCGTCACCGCCAACGCCTCAGCAAGCACAAAAACAGGGTCATCGGTTCAAGGACGACAATCCAGCGCCGCCTCCCCCACGCGCCCTGTCGTCACACCCTTCCTGACTGCTACGCCCACTTCGAGTACTGGAGGGAAGATCGGTACGGTGACTGAGACGGTAGAGGAGACGGTCACGGAGACGCAGACGATGGTTATGCAGATGGGTGGTGTTTCCACGGCGCTCCCCTCGTCTGGGTTGGGAAGGAGGTCGGTGCCGAGGATTAGGGGACGGGCGCCGAGGAGCTTTTGATTGGGTTTCGGACTGGATCTGATCCTGGAACGAGAATATTTCTGAGACTGGTGGGGAAATTGGGAGGCTGTTTTGCTTTTTGTTTTGGGCGTCTGGGTGGGATGGGATGCATAGAATGGATGGGCTCACGGATGGAGGGGTTGGGGGGGAGTTTGGGTGGAATATGGTGGGATGGGAGGATATACCGGGGGAGTAGGGTAATAGTTTGAGAATTTGAATGGATTGAGATTTGAAGTGCGGTTGTTCGTTTTGACCACTAATTTGACTTGACTTGATTTAGCTTGATTTGATTTCATTTGACGTGACCTGGTTTGTCTTGATTTTGTTAAGAGGTTCCGGGGGAATCCCGGGATTTGGCAAGGAATTAGCCCTGTATTGGAGCTTTTCCCAAGGGTATCCCATTGGCCTGCTTGGCCGTAGCTGGTTTGATGACCAACTGCCGTAGATGAAAGCAGGTCAGTATTTCGGTGGCCGAATTGGATTAAGTCAACGCAAAATGAGTACTCTCTATATTGTGTCGAATGGCTGTTGGTGCATAACCTGGAGTAATTTTTCTAGGTGCTCTTCTAGATATGCATCCACCATAGCGGGCCAGGCAAAGATATTGGACCAACTGAGTTCGACAAATGGAACTACGCTGGCATGGAGGAACTAGCATAGCTGAAGAAGGGAGAGGTCTCTGATGAAATATAATATTTCTGGGTGAAAAAGCATCACAATAACATGGACCTCAATACTGGTATCTAAAACCCATTCTCGTATAGCTTTCCATCATATTGTTTGCAAATGCTATCAACGGCTTTCTCGTTAAGACTTTGACCACTAACAGCTCCATCAGCGTCAAAAAGCCGAAGACTTTCATTTTATGTCCCAACTTCAGCCCATCCTGGTCCTTTCGTATCTTTGGCAACTGGATCGTGAGAGCTGTGCGTTCAGCGATTCGCTTTTCGCAACAAAAGCGCTAGATTTGCTCAACATGCAATTTAAGTCACTACATATGCCTACATAATTCGCGCCAGGCCGCAGCAACCAAGTGATGTTTAACTAGGCATTTAATACGTACACAACTGATCCCACCATTCAATATTTGCCTCGAGGAGCCTATCGGCAGTCCAAGTTTTTAGCCCTTCATTTTTCATTTTTCATTGTTCATTTTTCATTGCAACTGTGACCTTGTGCCAGAAGCCCAGAACTTTTTGGGGTTTCCAGGGAATGAGTACTAATTCTGAGCCCAAATCCCCTGCAAATTCCCCTCGCTATCGATGAAACGGGCGAAGAAACCCATGCCGCCACCAATTTCCGTCTTCGGCCTATTTCTCACCTAGTCAGCATATCTCCATATTATCACCAGAAAAGAAAAGGCAGTCTCCATGCACATACACGTGCAACCGGCCCCCCTTGCTCTCCACCACCTTGAGCGTCTCCTCGATGCTCTCCACGCAGAATGTTGGCAGCACGGGCGCCTTGCCGGGGCTCTTCTCGTCGTATGCTTTCACCATGCAGTCCTCGGCGACGGTCACGAACGCACCGTGCAAGCCGCCCTTGGTGAACATATGAATGACGTCTTGCGCCCCAGTCAGCGGTGAAGGGGTCCCCTGCGGGCTGCACTCCCAGTTGAACACGGATGTGTAGAAGTCTTTTGCACGCTCGATGTCGGTGACTGGGACTTCCAACCAGCAGATCTGCCCGTAGGGCGGGAGCTGCTACAGAAGTTAGTCAGGCCACGAGAGACTCGGGAGGTAGGGAGATGGTGAAGACGTAAGACTTCTTCGCTTACCTTGCTATCTGACATGTTCAGACGAGGGGTCCCGTGTGTAACGTAGTTAGTGCTCTTAGGGAAGTTATGGGAGAGGGTATTCCAACTTGCTCAGACTCCAATACAGTATAGAATGGCAATTGAATTACACGTCGACATAGGCCTAAAAGTTGTTCGGACTGCAGACTACCCACCTGTATGATCGTGAAGGTCGCAGAGATGGTGTGGTGGTTGGGAGTCTCGGTGGTTGGTGCGTCATCTTACGTCATTGAGTAGTAACATACAAAGATGGTGTTTCCAGCGCAGCAACGGGGGTTCGCTTGCGAGGTAAGCATGTAGAGGCCGAGGCGATGGACCAGCAGATGCTGAACCTCAAGGGGGCGGTGCTCGGGAAGGGTCACTCAGACACGCTTGCCAGCATAAACAACCTCGCAGTAGCACTTCGTCTATTAGGAAAATACGCAGAGGCCGAGGGGATGCGCAAACGGGCTTTATAGTCGGAACGAAATATGCAAAATGTAAAATATTCTCATAATTCTATGGACGAATCAAGATTCCCTTCAATTGCCGCCGAAGACTTATACTACTCTTCGAATCTATAGACATTCAACTCGACTCCTTCAAGCCGGGCGAGAATTCCTGTCGCCTAGGGACAGGTGGTGGACTGTCGATCTATATTTGTCAGGTAAGATCAGAGCCTTAACTAGAGATAAGCTGACAACTCCCTCCCAGATCTCAACACCGACCTGAAAACATGTCTCGTCGAGGAGTATTCCAACGAGGAGAAGCCCTCGGATGGCGAGATCTACTGCAAGATACGCCAGTATCACTTTCAGCGTAACTACACCTTCGAAATGCGCTGGAAGGCTCGTGTGAGGGCAACCGGGCGAAGAACCTGCGGGTGTGCGAGCTGCGGGAGATTTCGCTGCTGGGAGCGGGTCGTGGTCGGGGTCTTGGCTGGGGAGATGGGGTCAACGCAGTTGGTGGCGGAACAGCGAGGTATAGAAGAGTCGAGGAGAAGGAGCATAATGCCCTATGGGCGAGTGTTTGGCCGCCGAAGTGTTGGTGTATTCGTTATTAGCTTAGAGATTCATCTTCGTGCCTTACATTTAGTGTCGACCCTCGAGACCAGAGTTTCCTGCATAAGAAGAGAGAAGTGGGGTGCTGTGCTGAAAAGATGATATGTTGTTAAATAGAAGTATATGTACGTAGAACCATCGCATCGACTGAACAAAGTGATTCTGTGGCGCACTGGCATCAACTTACAGTCATCGTCGTTGTCGCGCTGTCACCTTCACATGCCTCGTGATTACACCGCTGCCACATTAGCCACCAACCACCCGCTGTAAGATCTTAGAAATCCAGATCTCAAGCTAATTTATAAACCCCACTACCCTATAGGAGCGGAAATGCTCTAAATTCGCAGTACGATTTAAGCGTAGCGGTCATTCTTGCCGATAATATCGAAATTGGTGATCAACCGTTCATCCATGGTAGTGCCTAGGACGCTCCACCAATGGCATCCGGGAGATTGGGCTTGCGGGATACAAAGTTCTGGTCATGGAGAAGACCTGTCGACCTAAAGCTTCTGAATAAAGGACAAACTCGGTGCAAACTCGTGAGAGGCTAATGCTAATGGTCCACTCGAGGCTTTGGTGGCGTCTGCGCCTTTCGAACGTTGTTTCTAACATCATCTGTTCCATGTACTTGAACAGTCCCGTGGTGATGAGTATAGATGGAACCACGTTAACTGAGAGTCGCACCTTGGAGCCATGCGCCCTCTACGTCACTCTTTGGTTTGTATCCTCATTGTCGATGCCTCTCTCGCTGTCACAAACCCGTCGGTTCGCTAGTTGTCATCCAATTAACATGACTATGACAACATATCCAGACCTGCCATGCCTTTCTCGTTTAACTGGAATCATCACATTCTTGCTGCGGAATGTTCTAATTTCTTCGAGCGCGGTTTCGAAGCAGCTAGTAATAGCTGATTATTTAACCAGCTATTGGAGATTACATCAATGAATCCAGAACTTCTGAATATAAAGTGACCAAGTGAGCCTTTACTACCACTCTCATTTTGTTCAAATCAATCAAAGTCTCAATGCAAACATTAAGAGCATTCTCCAAATTAAGAAAGCTCTCGAATACGTCGCAACTTTCTAAGCGGATAACTTCTACAACTACCCATTGCCGCACAATGTCTCTCTGGCCACAAGGTTTTATCTCTGACGACCATAGACCCTTATCTTCTCTCTTCCGCTTCCTCGATGAATATGGTGACTATCGGTCCAACCTCGAACCCCTACACCGTGCCTCGGCGACGAGAACGTTCGCACCCAAGTTCGACGTTAGGGAGCTCCCCGACTCTTACGAACTCCAAGGCGAACTCCCTGGTATTGAGCAGAAGGATGTTGAGATTGAATTTTCTGACCAGGGAACCTTGACCGTCCGCGGCAAGACCGAGCGATCCTATACTGCTGGCACCCCTCCTGCTGGATTCGTCGAAGCACCTATGTCCCACGGCGCGATCGAGGGTGGTCAAGCCACTGTCAAAGACGACGCGCAGGGACAAGTTACTAAGGGACAAGACGAGCGTAGGGGGAATGGCAAATATTGGGTCTCGGAGCGTAGCGTTGGGGAATTCTCTCGCTCCTTCAGCTTTCCTCATACTATTGACCAGGATCAAGTCCGAGCCTCGTTGAAGAACGGCATCCTCGACATCGTTATTCCTAAGGCCAAGAAGCAGGACAGGCGCAAGATCACTATTAATTAAATTGGCTAATCCCGTTAGGACTCCTCGGGTACACTCGTTTGGTTGCTCGTTTGCCTTGCACTGCATTAAATTAGTAGTTGAATTATTTGTGCTACTGAATAGGAATGAAGCAGGGTATTAAATGTTGTTCTTATACTCATTAGCTCTTCTTTGTATTGCCAATAGTAGCAATCTCATTCATTGACATCAAGTAGTAGGGATACCGACTTTGCCTCTAGTATCTACTCACACCATGGAACATGTGCGGGGAAGAGATGAGTAGGGACCACTAAGACAAAAGAGGACGGGTTTGTAGACAAATGCTCAGGAAAATTTCTAAATCTGACGTATTAGACGATTAATGCCTTATGTACGTGGACGACAGTAGGTCGAAACAATAAGTGGCGCGGTTCTTGGCACATTTCTGATACATTTTTGGTGCTGAACCGTGCCGTTTTTTTATTCAACCGCGTAGTTGTGTACTTCAACCCTGCAGTTGATGTAATACAATTTGCATATGGGGCCTCCTTCGAAGCAGCATTTCAAGACGGCCGGGTTGTCGAGTGGTGCCGTCAATGCAACTTGATTAGACGACTTGGATTGTCTCCGAGGGGATTGAGCAACACTGACGGCCCTACGTCCTCATGCAGTTTCCTAGACTTGAGGAGTCAGTTCCACTTTCGACCTTAGAAACATGCATGGAATATGGTCTTGAATACTTGATGGATTGGGAGAATGTTAAGAAACTTGACTATTATCATTATCTTGAGTCCGATGAGGACATCAAATTTAGGGCAGATGCCCCTGAGATGCAAAAAACAGCTGCGGTTATTATTATTTTCCACCGCGTGGTGGTGGAGTGTTTGTGCACTGTTTTCTCAATGCGCCGTTCGTTACCAGACCTTACCACTACCCCCATTTTAGAGGATCTTGGGATTCTCTAGGTTCCAATTGATTGGCAGCTACATTGCGGAGAGAATAATAGATCTCTCCATGGGGACTTCAAGATAACGTTTAGAGGGCCGGCCCACTACGGAGCTCAACGAAGCTGCCCTGGTCCAGGCCGCTTGACGTGCTGGGGTCGAATCGGGACCACGCGACGTACCGAGCGATACATTTGTTTTTATTGTGAGTTGTATTATCATTCGTTCATCTAGTAGGCTATTTTCTACGTACATAGAAACCCTTAATTATATATGTGTCCCTATCCTCTCCGTAAGCATTTCCAATCGAAAACTAAGCTCGGGTAGCAAATCCGACCTTCCAATGCCCGCAGGACGCCAACAAACCAACCCCGAAATTTCCCATACAACCCACACTCTCATTCACATCCTCATCTAAGACATTCCCCAACTACCGCCAGCCCATCGGCCATTACCGACGACGCCGCCGTCCTCCGTCTCAAACCCCACTTCCCCGCACTCCTCCCCGCATTCTCCACAATAAATTCCTCTCCCCCCAAACGCCACAAAGCCAACCGAGCAAAAAACGTTTACGCAGCACCACCGTCACCCCCGTTTGGAGCTTAACCTTGTACCGCGGCTTTGTAGTTTAGAGTAGCTATGATCTTCGCATGCAAGATAAGAATGCGCCCTCGGCCTTGTTTTGTGGGGTTTTAGGGCAGCGGACGGGGCATCTTCTTCATCCGCCCCCCTTTTAGACCCACGCTAGGAACACGCCGCCATCCGGGTGCTCGACATCTAAGTGTCTCCAAGTCCATTTATACACCCCCTTATCCCCCCCAAATCCACATCTAGCTCGTCATAACTTACTACCCACAACACGTGCGTAACTTGACGCCATCCACATCACTCAATGGCGCCGTACCTTGGGTTCCGCGGCCCGCGCCTCAATACCGCCGCCATCTGGCTGGTGACATGTCCGGCTTTCTTGTGCTATGGATATAACCAGGGTGTTATGGGGGGGTTGCTCACGCTTGATGCGTTTGTGGGGGCGTTTCCGCAGATGGATACGCTGCATACGAAGGGCCAGGAACAACTTTATAACTCGAATATCCAAGGTCCGCTTCCCAATTGCTCATGCCCTTCCCTCTCACGGCGACTAGAACCAGAAATTATGAGCTGTGGAGGACGTGTGAGAAAGTGCGGGCATGAAGAGACATACTAACATCCGCAGGCACCGTCGTAGCTCTCTACACCGTCGGCGGTATCTTCGGCTCCCTCGCTTGCATCCACCTCGGCGACGTCCACGGCCGCCGCCGCATCATCTTCGCCGCAACCCTTGTCTCGCTCCTCGGCGCAGTGCTAATGGCCTCCTCCTTCTCACTCGCCCAATTCATCGTCGCTCGCGTGATCCTCGGCCTCGGCACCGGTGGCTACGTCGCCACAGTCCCTGTCTGGCAATCTGAGTTATCCAGCGCGGCGAAGCGCGGGTCCGACGTCGCGACACTGGGGACCTTTATCGGAACGGGAATATCGATAGCGTTGTGGATTGATCTCGGGTTCTATTTCATTCCAGGCGGGACAGCTGTGGCGTGGCGGTTCCCGCTGGCGTTCCAGATTGTGCTGTCGTTGATGGTTTTGTGTTTTGTGTTCGTCTTCCCCGAGTCGCCGCGTTGGCTCATCAAAGTCGGCCGGCTGGAGGAGGCGAGGAGTATCCTCGCCGTGCTGGAGGACGTACCTGAAGATGCCGAGTCAATCGATACCGACATCGCGGAGATCCAGGCCTCGCTCGACGCGTGCGGCACAGGCTCCATCAAAGACATGTTCACGATGGGCCCGCAGCGACTCTGTCACCGCGCCGTGCTTGCGTCCGCTGCACAGATGTTCCAGCAGATCAACGGCATAAACGCGATTACGTTCTATGCCACAACAATCTTCGAGCAGAATCTCGGAATCGACCCGACGAAGTCCCGCATTCTGGCCGCCGCGATGCCGCTCACACAGCCAGTGGGGGGGTATATCGCATCGCTGACGATAGATCGCCTTGGACGCCGCGTTCTGATGTTGGCGGGTGCGGCGGTCATGATGGTTACTATGGCCATTCTTGCTGGGACGACGTCCGAGGGTGCAGGAGACAGCGCGCTGATCGTGGCGGTGATCTGTTTGTTCATCTTCAGCTTCATGTTCACGGTCGGGTTTGCGGGTGTGACGTTCGTGTACGCAGCCGAGATCGCGCCCTTGCAGCTCCGTGCGGCCGTGAACTCGGTGTCGACGGCGATGGTGTGGATAACGAATTTTCTGCTGGCGGAGGTGACGCCGGTTGGGTTCAGCTCGATTAAGAACCGATATTACATTGTGTTTGCGGCGACAAACTTTTGCATTCTGCCGCTTGTGTTTTTCTTCTTCCCGGAGACGAGCGGGAGGACGTTGGAGGAGATTGATGAGGTATTTTCGAGGTCCAAGGGGTGGTTTGATCCGCCGAGGATTGCGAGGGAGATGGCTAGGGATTCGCGTATTGCTGGTCACTCTTCAGATGGTGAGTATACGGATAAGGGAAGGGATCTTAAGGAGGATGATGAGCGTGCGGGACACGCGGAGGAAGTGTCGGTGATCTAGATTATATACTACCCCTATGTTCCAACATGGGACGTTATGACAAATGACATACACGAAGTACGAAGTTATATTTCCCAACTGTGATTCATAGAGACCCGTCATTGCAATATATACTGTCGGTTGTGTCGCTATAAACTTTTCCAATGGGCTGCCATAGAAAGTGGAGTGGCTCAAAGACAAGACGCAATCATGCACAACGAAGGACTGCGTGTGAAAGTGTCAAGCCAAATCTGCGGTGCAACGGTGCATTTGGGCTGTCCCACTCTACCAGCCTTATTTGTGGCCATAAGCCTCAAATGTATATGATCTAGCTACATACATACCTATTCTAGGTTGATCTCAAGCGGCCAGGTTCACATGCTTACCGTATTCAAGCACCCAGAGCCTCCTTCTCAACGCTCAGGAATATGAACGTCCCAACACCCTTCAGGTCATTCTGAGTAAGTACCTGAGAGATGTAATACTACCGCCAACGTTAGCAATGGCAAATCAGCCCCACGGAACAAAACGACTCACCTCATAGCTCCCATTACCCCCCAAACTCCCCACCGAAACCGTCCCCTCCCAATCCAGCTCCCCCGACGAATTCTCAATCACATACTTCTCCGTCAACAAGTCATACGCCTTAGTCGCAGTCTGCTCATACGTCGCACTATCAATGTATCCTAGTCTCCCCCCCTTCAGCAGAGCATAAGCAAACATAGCCGTCCCGCTGGTCTCAATGTAATTCCCCTCCATCCCCGGGTACGGCTCATCCATAATCAGCCACCACCCACCACTCGTATCCTGCGACCTCTTCAAGCCATCAGCCAGCGTATCCAGGTATCCCACGAGCTTTGCATGCCCTGCATGCTCTACGGGTAGGTAGTCCAGCACGTCAACAAGCGCCATAGCATACCACCCCACCGCACGATCCCACACATGCGGCGCCGCACCCGTCACCGGATCCGCCCACGAAGCCACCTTACTCTCATCGTATCCATGCGCCAGTAGGTTGCTCGTCGTGTTCCTGCAATGCTCCTCGATAAGATCGAATTGTAGTATAATATCATCCCAAATCTCCTCATTCGTCGCGTCGAACATGCCCGTCCACTCCGCATAGAAGGGTTGGGCCATGTATATGCCATCCAGCCACATCTGGTCTGGGTATGCGGGCTTGCGGTGCCAGAAACCGCCTGAGGGGGTGCGCGGCTGGATGTCAAGCTGGTCGCGGAGCTGCGAGGCGGCGGTTTTGTAGCGCTCGTCGCCGGTTTCGCGGTAGAGGGAGAGGAGGGTGGGGCCGACGCGAAGGTCGTCGAGGGAGAGCTTGGAGGAGGTGTATCCGTCGCCGAGGTTGCCGTCGGCGTCGACGATGGCGTCGAGGGAGGTCTGGATGTAGTTGAAGTAGCTAGCATCGCCGGTGGCATTATAGACAGCTTCAATACCACGATAGAGCACGGCTTGGGGGTAGCTGCGGGGAAGGGGGATGTCCTTGGTGATGAAGGTGTCGGACATCCAGGTGGAATATGGTTCGGCGGCGTAGGCGGCTGGGAGGAGGGCGGCGAGCGCCGCCACAGTGGGGAGGTTGAGAAACATTTTGGAGATGGAGAGAACGGGGCTCGAGGTGAGGGTGGGACAGAAAGGGAGGGCGAGAGAGAGGGGGCAAAAGAGACAGCTTGACCTACTGATTATATGCCATTCTGACAAGGCAGTGCTGGCTAATCGAGAGTTCGCCCGAATGTACGGAATTAAATATCCCGTCTCGGCGAGGGATGTTTTGGGGAAAGTTGGGGATACCAAGACGTCGAATTGGCAGGGGCTTGGGAGGTCCTGCAGATTGATTAGATGGAATTTAGAAGAGCCGGAGCGTTGGTTACAGGCTAATTAGGGATCGGCCGCTAGGGAAACGAACGACATCGTGAGGAGAACGGAGGAATATACTTTGTTTCCTATCAATAACTATAGATTCATCCATCCGGGTAAAGAAATGCGATAGAAGGTCGTCTATTCAGGAACACCAGGGTCGCCGTGAGCCATGCAATGCCTCTGTTGGCTTAAAAAATTAGGCTTCTGTTGTGCCAGGAGAAATGACGTCGTTGAAGTTTTCAAGCATCTCCAAAAACATTAAATCATTGCGGCGCTGGCACAATGAATTGACGGCATTATATAAGTTAGACGCCGTTGAAGAGAATGACATTTTATAACTCCCATATATCTACCTTGGAAACAACCGGTCATGTTGCGGATTATTTGGTCTAGCTTTTTAGTTCAGTAGCAAGAGAGAACCGTTTAAAAGATTAGATAAATAAAACATAAAAAACATAAATTCGTTTCGTTTAAACAGTAACTTCTAAAATATAAAGCCTAACGCTTACTTAAAGTACTATATATACTGTATATTAATTGTCCACTCTACTAGCCCTTGATTACTTCGCTGTTTCTGTATTGCGAGGCCCCTTGTTGTTTAGTTCTCACTAGCGTCATTCCAGGACTATTGCCCCACATAATTCATAAAAGTAGCTTCGACCCCACTGAACATTCCTCGGTCTTTCACAAGCAATTTCCCTTGCAACGAGATTTCGCATTTTCCCCATGGGGTCAACGCCCATGGCAATGGAGCCTACTAGCTATGTAGACGGCGGCTCGGAGCATATTTCACCCCCTATCCTCTTCTTTCTTCCGTCATAATATCCAACTGTTTGCTATAGCCAGAGAAAGACTGTGACAATGGCCTCGAAATCCGCATACACGCGCCATCCAGGCAAGATCCTTGCTACAGCAGGGGCAATCGGCGTCGGTGTGATCCAATTCCCATTCTGGATGCTCTACTTCCTTGCCGCTTCCCGTCGCCCAAATCCCAAATGGACCTATCAACAGGCGCTGGGCGTCTTCATCGTGAAGTCGTACCTCACGTGGACTGCCGTTATTGAGCTAAAGACGCCCTTGAGCCTCAAGCCCGGCTCAGAAGGTGATCGGTTTGCGGTTATCAAGCCTGGACCATCGGACAAGTACATCGGAGTGGTTGATCTGGACGCTGAGGTCAAACCCGAGACAATTGGTGGGACGTGGTACCCTGTCCGCCCAAGCTCGGGTTCTGATGTCGGAAAGGTTGTTCTTCATTTCCACGGCGGCGCGTACGTGGTTGGGGATGGACGGGACGGCGATGCTGGGTTTGCCGCAAAGACCCTCTTGGCCAACACTGCCGCAACCCACGTATTTGCCCCGCAATATCGGCTCGTGTCGAACCCTGGATGCCGGTTCCCTGCACCCCTGCAGGATGCCATTTCATCCTTCCTATATCTCACCGACGAGCTCGGCATCCCAGCTGAGAAAATCACAGTCTCGGGCGACAGTGCCGGAGGCCATCTGACAATCGCGCTCCTGCGCTACATCGCCGACAACCCGGATGCGAAATTGGCGTCTCCGGCGTGTGTGTGGCTCTGGTCGCCCTGGGCGGACCCTGAAGGAGCCTTGACCACAGGGATGATGAAGCAACATCGCAATGCGCCGACTGACTACCTCGATGAGAGGGTTGGCATGTGGGGTGCGAATGCTCTAATGCCGAGCAAGGCAAGTGGGATTACGCTGGGGCATCCCAATATTAAACTTCTGGGGAATCCATTTGCCACTCCAACGCCGCTGCTGTTTCTAACTGGGGCGAGTGAAATTTTGTACGATCATAACGTGCAGCTGTATGAAGAATTTAACGCCGTTGAAGGGAACAAGGTGGGCCTGGAGGTTACTGCGGAAGGGGTACACGATATTATTTTAGCAGGACATTGGGTGAGGTTCACAAAGGAGGCTGCACTGGCAGCAAAGGTTGCGGGGGAGTTCTGGGATGCCAACGAATAGTTCAAACTCCTCACGTGTAACATTTAAATAGAATAATAGGGAATAGTAGCTTTTGTATATGGCTGTGTGAGAATATCTGACATTGACTGCATGTAAATCCATTCACCAATTTAGGGTTCTTAGTTACAGATCCGTTCTCTCGGAAGCTTGTCACGCTATAACCAGCAAAGCCTCAAATGATTCCTGAAAATACCCTATCCCCCCGGAGTCAATGGCAGCATAAACGAATGAATAAGCTCCTGTTTGCTACCCCATCCTCGTCTGCTCCCGGTTTCCATCTTCGAGATGTATTGCTTGCCATGGGCACTTTTCTCCTAGTTCCCACTTGCATCTCGAATTATCCACGCTCTTTCAGCACCATTCAGCCTTGCAACTTGCGTACAAGCTGCTGTAGCACTGTGCCTCGCAGCTCGGGCTCGTTGCTCCAGAACACGACGACCTGCATTGTCTCGAAGCTAAATTGCTGCAATCACTTGCGCATGAACCTGGAGATCGAAGGTAAATATATGAGCCTGGTCCACGAGCAGAACAACAAGAGCAGTTTTTCTATCATATTTGGGTGTTTACTTACGTTTCTCGAGCTGCTCGGGTTCAGCGACGGGAGCGGCGAGGGCGACAGTCGCTAGTGCGAGAGCGAGGAGTGCAGACACCTTCATTTTGGCTTTAAGTTGTTTGATGGCGATAATTCCGGGGAAAATTTGTTTTATGGCGTGGATTGACTGTCCAGAAGATGATGTGATGAAGAACTGTCAAATGCTTCCTGTTGGCCCCTTTTATACTTTTTGGAGAGCTAGTTTGTTTTCAACATTATCATGGTGACGACAGAGCGGGCCGGTATTCCTATGAGAACGCCAAATTCAATATTGGCAAGCCAGAGACCCCTCTCTGGTCGGCACATCACGAGGGCCGAAAGAGAGCCATTGGTAGTCAGATAAGTTTAGCCTGTGGTTATATTCGTATGAATCTGCATTTTGATAGGTAAACCATGAAGCCTAGAAGGAAAGCAACTGTCCGATCGATATATCACGAAGCCCGAATAATGCAGAATAGGTAGGCATTTGACGCCATCATATACACAAATATGTTTGTGATAATTGCAAACAAGGAATATATCTACTATTGTTGATCATCTGCATCCTTAGAAAC
Organism: Pseudogymnoascus sp. VKM F-4518 (FW-2643); assembly: GCA_000750925.1. Lineage (NCBI taxonomy): Eukaryota > Fungi > Ascomycota > Leotiomycetes > Thelebolales > Thelebolaceae > Pseudogymnoascus > Pseudogymnoascus sp. VKM F-4518 (FW-2643). The sequence continues at coordinate 7,708 of JPKC01000081.1, read as the reverse complement.
GAATGACAATGTGAAGATGGTTCGCAGAAGGCTTGGCTCAATAAATCCCCTGGAGGATGCACAAAGTAAGCATGCATGATGCGTCCTAGCATGGTGTTTAACCGTATTAAACCACCAGTAGTGCAACATCCGGCGGATAAATATGACAACGCAATTGGATAGCACTACCCATGCCATGGAAGTGGCACTTTATCTATCCGCGCGCCATAATTAGCATTGCGGGGTTACTGGTGTACATGTCGTTGTGAGAGAAAGCGACGGGAGCGGCGATGGCGGCGAGGGCAACAGTCACCAGGGCAAGAGCGAGGACCGAGAGGGAATGAATAGAATGAGCTCAGGGTCAATCACTGGCAAAATAGATATATGATTGTAGAATGCCTTAATTCAAGGAAAATGAGCATGTGGCATTTTTTTTTTCCGTTTTCAGTCCCAAATTATATAGTTCTCGTGCCCATGAAGCTGCAATATGCCTCATAATCTCCGATGTAGGCCCCGCAAAAACATATCCCTGCAACAATCACTCCGGAACCATACCTCCGTTGACTGTAGCAGTTTGGCTTCGAGTGCTGTGAATGGAGGGGCAATTCTTGTCGAAGAAAAATAAGCATCTTTGTTCAGTCGGACCACATTCGGCCGCTTAGTTGCGAGCACAGTAAGCATTCGAGGAGCAAGACCGGGAAGCTCCGAGTGGAATACTACAACTCTACGTACATTATTAGACCAAATCCTAATAAATGAATATGTTAAGGGTTTGCAAATACTGGGGTGGCTTTTGGCCCTGTTGTGCACGCTATTTTATTGTGTCTTTTCCCTAGCTAAAACTAAAAGACAACAACTTTTTGTAACCCATCATCCAAAGAATGAAGCTCCATCCCTATCCAAAACAGAGACTCAGCCAATAAGATACCCTTTCACCAACACTAGACAATCTTCCCCTCCACATTATTTTGACAGAGGGACAGTGCCCCGCATGTGCCCCGCATTTATCGACAATATCCAAGGCAGTCGGCGCAACCCTTTGGAGTAACGCAAGTTCTGCATGGGGACTCGCAGGGAATACCAACAAAGCCACCGCACTGTGCACCGGTGCAAGTATCCCGGCCGGCCAAATCTTCCAGTGTAGTTTCTTGGTTCGAGGTAGGATAAGCTATGGTGAGGGCAGTATAGCCCATGGCCACAACCGTGAAGATGGATTTGAGGAGCATTGTGATAGAGGGCGATAGTTTTTCTAGGACGTTGGAATAGTTGTTGAGATTGCGGAAGCTGAGATTTATTGAGCTGAAACGCAGTTTTTGGTGTTGGAGAGCCTGTTTTATTTTTCACGGGAGGAGGGGGACAATATATGCTGCAGCTTCATCTCCTCATCCGGCGATGGGTTGGATACCATGGAATCATATTCAAGCATCCGAGCTTGCAACGAATGAAGTTAACAACTTGACAATATGATGGTAGCACAATAAAGCAAGTTGATCACACAGAGGTAGGACAGACAGTCAAATACATAAGACGGGCAAATTTGGAGGCCGAGATGATTCCCGTGCTCTCGCCGATCGCGGTTTCAATCATATACGTGGAGGGCTAGTCTCGAGAAAATAGTCTCCGATTTAGGACGAGTCTATGAATATCTGGCTTCTCATATAAACGTATGCTTGTGACTGGCTGGCCTTCCCGCTTTCGGCTGTGTGATATTAAGTTACCCTTCCCCGCATTTTCGGGGGACCTGTCAAACGAGGGCTTTACCTATTGCGTCGATAATAGATTATGAGCGTAACACCAGCTGATGTAATAGATTATGAGACTTGATTCATTGGATTTGAGAAGTGATATAGAAATGATAAGCAAATAGGAAGCCTAGTTTGGGACCACTGTAATTCAATAATGAAGACATAAGAGAGAAGACAAATCTCAGCCACAAGCGCTCTCCTTATCCGATACAGTAGTGCAGCAACCTACCACATATTCCTTTGCTGATTCTTGCACCCCTTACATGTCCATCTTCCAATTTGGTATGTCTTTTGATTACACACTCGGCACTGATAGCGCCCAGCTCCAAAAAACCCCTTTCTTTTTACCTTTGGCCATTGTTTCAGAGTTAGGTTCTGTAGCTCTGTCTTCTCGGCTTCCAGTTGATTTATCTTGAGTTTACTCTGATCCATCTCAGCTGTGATTTGTCGCACAAGTTTCTGGTCATCTGTCATGTTCATTAGTTTTGCGTCACTATCTATGGCAATTCGTTCAACGATCAAACCATAGAAAGGTAGTTCTTACGAGATTGTTGGGCACGCCTTCGATCAGCAATATCAGCCTCATAATCTTTCCTTAACTTCTGCACCAGCTCCACTATTACCGCCTTGATCTCGGTGCCGGCTTCCGTTTGAACAAGTGTTTTTCCGCTGCGGAGCTCTTCCTGCAGCTTAGTTGATAACGGCTTGTTCTTTAGCAATGATATGACTAGCTCGCGAGCCTCACCACCAGTTTCACTCATTATCCTAGCAACAGTCGATCCGTCGTCTATCATATCCTTCTAAAACTTTTCCCGTAGCTCCAATTCGCGTTCTAAGCCTTGTCTCATATCTACGTTCTCCCACATTGTAGTGGCTAGAACGACGTTTTTGAGCGAGTTAGCTCCACAAAGTTTTCTCATCATGCGCAAGTTCTTGAGACTAGGACCCTCCATGCGGACGTCATTGATATTGTGGAGGTAGATTATCCCAGATAAAAGAAATCCATCGTCATATGAATCTTGCATCCACGCGGCAATCCGTCTCAGGATCTCTGTATCACTAATATTTGTATCACTAAAACCCGGGGTGTCAACAAGAATTACATTTTCGTTGCCAATACGGCAGGAAACGGCATGAACATCCTCGGTACCTATTTGTATTCTAGTCAGCTTCAATTGAAGGCTTTTATAACTTTATAGGCAACCTTACAAGAAGTTAGGCCATGCCCAACTTTGAGGTCCCTTCCAGTCACCGAGTTGATAAAGGAAGTCTTTCCAGTGCCAGTCTTCCCAAAAACTGCAACCACAATTGGTTTTTTTTGGTAATCAATAGCATCACCACTTCCACCATCGGAACTGTCGGAAAATAATTCATAGTCTGAACCAGGTCGAGTTGTGGCGGGAAGAGGTACACGATGGCTCGACGAAGGAGGCGAGAGAGGCGCAAGACGTCCCTGCCAGTTAGGCGGGGGATATTCTGATCGGCTCTGCGTTGTGGTGGGAAGAGATACATGACGCCTTTGCGATGGGGGCGAGAGAGTTGCAAGACGACCCTGCCAAAAAGGCGGGGGATATTCTGGACGACTTTGCAGAGGGGTTGGGGGAGATTCTGAACGGCTTTGCGAGAGACTCGGGGCCGATACTCGACGACTTTGTGAGGGGGGAGGTGGTGGAGGTGTACGACGGGTTTGCGGAGGAGGAGGTGTTGGAGGTGCACGACGACTTTGCAAAGGAGGAGGTGGTGGAGGCGGACGACGACTTTGTGACGGAGGCGGGGGAGGTACAGAAGGCTGCGAATCAACGAAGTCATAGGTTGTTGTAGAGGACGCTTCCCAAGCGCTGTTCCATGCACCAGGCATATGGTTGGTATTGGACATGATGAGTAGCCTAGCTGCTTTGAATGATAAGGTCGCAGTTAAGGAAACTTGAAAATGAGATGGATATTAAACGGTGGGAATACCGCTTTTGTATAGTCGGCAACCAAGTGATGCCATCGCAGCCTTACATCCCGCTTTCAGCTCGATGCATGGTGCATCTTGTTTCTGCATCCTTCATCACAACTGTACCAAATTAGGCGAATCATATCTGCCTCATCCAGAGCATATGTGGTGCCAACAAAAGCCACACACAGCCTTGTATCACACAACTTATCTCCTCGGGCCGCCTGCTCTCTAACTATATGTTCCGGTCAATTCGGTAGCCTAAAATGGCTGTTTAACCCTGGAACATTCTCCTCCACTCGCTTGAAAGAGCACTTATCTATCAGGGTCCCAAAAGCATATTTATATCGAGGTTTCACTGTATAAGAGGATTCAATTATTTTAAAGCAACTTAAACTTTTGAGTTTCCCTTCCCTGGATACAAATAAAACATCACATTCGCTACTCTCCCCGCCTCCTAAATACCTCCTTGATGCCCCCGAATACAATGAGATGATTTACCATCCCTTGGCAGCGGCACCAACACAGATGATACCTTCAGCGCATTTTCTCGGTGGGACACAGGAAGCGGACGCATCCGAGGTACTATTTTGTTTGTTAGCATATGTTCCACAACACCTGAGTCGAATTCAGGTGCTCACCTCATCACTGCACTTCCACATGGCGCTAGTCACAGCAAATGTAGTTCCAGGACTTGTTGCCGTAAATGGCGATCAACTTGGCGAACTTGATGGCAGGTCTTCACTTAGACACCCTCTTAGAGAGTTTCTCATCCATGTCGTTGAGGTCGACCTCAGTGCCATCAGCCTCAAAGAAGGTTGCTGATGATTAGATTGTTAGCCAGGTCTTCTACAATGCGGAAGTAGCCACTATGCGGCGCGTGAATGAAAAATACTACTTCCATCTTCAGTCTCAATAGTTCTGCCATCCAAAACACCGTTGGTTTATAAATCGATCCTGCGGCGACCATCAGGAAGGGCGTAGGCGACAACATCACCGAACTCGGCGAAGTCGACATCTTCGGTGACATTTACATCGCGGGAGGAGAGGGAGGTGTCAATCGCTGCGGAATAGACAACATTGTCGAAGAGTAACAGGATAGGGGTGGTAGTGAAAACTGAGATGAATTTTGTTGTGATATATAATTGGGAGTAGAGTGCTAGAGTGTATTTGTTGTGTTTGGTGTTTGATGCTTTGGATGTGAGAATGCTGAGGATGTTGAGGATGATGGAGAGAGAAGAACGGAGGAAATTTGCCAGTCTTTTACAAATATTTTGAGCTCACAACTCCCAACGAGCAACACAAAGCTCTTGCCAACAAGGCACCCGACACCACCCAGGCCGATGCCCTCAAGGCCGAGCTCATCATCGACGAAGAATCTCAGGTGGATTCCATGCCACCGTACGAACCCAATGAGTGGCGAGTTTCATAGTTGAAGCTCAAGATAAGAAAGGAGATTCGGCTTGGATCACCGACTTGACCAGAAATGTAACATGAATGAGAATGAGATGAATATAAAAAGGACAATCAGCCTTGACCTAGCTTAAAAAGTCCGCGCTAGTACCGCCATATCGTGTATATGCTTATTCTTAATGTTCCTAGCCAGGGGAGCGGGTGGTACCCTGCGGCGCAAATAGGCTGACCTGGGCTTGGCGACGCTGTGCAGTAATGACAGCGGCAGCAATCTGCGGCACAGTCTTTGGGGTCCTTTTGTATTGGAGTTTTTTTTTTTCTGCTCCAGTAGAAGATGGGGAGTACGAAGCTTGTGCCACCGCCACCGTGTTGGCGATCAAAGAAACTATCTCGGTATTTCTATGAAAATTTCTCATACGAAACCTCATGGCAAGCGCAAAAGAATACGTTTTTGTATATGCAACCCGAATTGGCCATATTCCGAATAACGTTCTAGTGAGGCTGAAGGTGCTGAACTGGCCGTCGGCGACGATCATCGCCAACTATCGGCCACCCTGGCCTCGCTTCTCCGTTCGCCCATGTGACGGGGCAGAACAGGTCTTGGCGATGCGCAGCGACTGTGATCGGCAACATGATCCTTCCCCCCGGTTGCCTGTTAGACGACGCATAGCCTCCACGCCACACAGTTGTATCTAGATAGGAAGGCAAGACGCCAAAAAAATGGGGCTGGCGATGCTAGCGGAACGATCGAGCACACTAACATTAAGGTCTTACACCTCGGCGGGATAACCTTCCGCCCCCATGGCGGTGAAACGCGCTGGACGCACGGCGCAATGTTGTTCCTGTCGCGATGACATTGTGGTTTTGGGCTAGGTATTATTCGAGATCAACGGTAACCGCCGTAATGATCTGCAACACTCCATCTTAATTATGGCCACTCGACACAGTTTTATTCTTGGAAAGGGGCAGACAGGCCCCACTAGCGCCTCGTGGCGAGGCTGTCTGTGTTGATCGGAGAGTTCAGCCTTCATAGCTGGAGCTATTGTTACGATGTCATAATTCCCCAACATGACTGTTTGATGTGTTTATTCGAAAAACTTGAACGACTGGGCGCCTGACCTGCAGCGAGTTGTCTATGTGACCTAGCTTAATGTGGGGCAATCTATGCTTAGCCCTGGCTGGATGCAAGTGATGAGCTCTGACGGAGATGATAATGGAGTCTGAATAGTCTTTGTGGACCCTCATTAATGATGCGGAGGCAATGGGAAGGCGTTTTTGTTCGCTCGCGAGGCTGACTTCGGTTTGAGAAGTCTCAGATGAGGTGTAACCTACAAGTGATTACACTGTCTTAGAAGTTTATATAAGGACCTCATTACATTGACTTCTAACAGTTTCATTCAGCATCAACTCACAACACATTCCATCCACACATCAGTCTACACTTCAAACCAACTTTACTCTCTATAGTCTCAGAAGCCAATCACTCCCAGTTTCAAAATGAAGTTGTCCGTTCTCACCACGGTGGCCACCATCCTGGCCGCCTCTACTTCAGTCTCTGCGCTGCCCACATCCGAGTCGGCATCAATGGCCGCCCGCGCGGAGCTCGAATCCCGCGCAACATGCAGCAAGGCTGCCACCGACAAGCTCATATTCAAGGTCTCCATCAACTCGTTCGAGAAGGCCCGCAAGGCCAAGAACCCTTCCAAGTGCAACTGGTCGAGCGACGGCTGCTCCTGGTCGCCCGACAAGCCAGACGGATACAACTTCATCCCCAGCTGCCACCGCCACGACTTCGGCTACCGCAACACTAAGTCACAGAAGCGCTTCACTAAAGCCATGAAGAAGAAGATTGACGACAACTTCAAGAAGGACCTCTACCACTACTGCGCTCAATTCTCCGGCCTCTCGTCTTGGAAGGGTGTTGAGTGCCGCCGCCTTGCAGACATATATGTTGCCTTTGTGCGCAAGTACGGCAAGCGTGATCAGATTGGCGATGTTGCCTTCTCCAAGAGAGAGGAGAACATCTTCGATATCGACTTGGATGAGGATATTGAGGGCCAGGAGATTCCTGATGTCCTTCCGGATGAAGTGGAGGGTGATGAGGTTGATGAGATCTCCAAGAGGGAGGAGGATATCTTCGACATCACCGCGGATGAGGATATTGAGGAGGTTGATGACATCTCCAAGAGGGAGGAGGATATCTTCGACATCACCGCGGATGAGGATATTGAGGAGGTTGGTGAGATCTCCAAGAGGGAGGAGGATATCTTCGACATCACCGCGGATGAGGATATTGAGGAGGCTGATGACATCTCCAAGAGGGAAGAGGATACCGCCCTCAACATCGCCCTGGATGAGGATATTGAGGGCCAAGAGATTCCTGATGTTCTGCCTGAGGATGTTGAGGGTGACGAGGTTGAGGACATTGATGCTTACTTAGGCGAGGAGGAAGAGTAAGGGATTGATGCTTGGACAAAACGATCATTTACCCAGCAGTCTCATGATAAAACTTGGGGCTTTGTTCACTATATGTAGCGAATTTTCCTAGATTAGTTTTCTTAGACTTGCCATATTAGTTTCCTTACTCAGTCAGAGGCTGCCTCTCTCAATTTAAAAAATATATATTTATACA